>MU223575.1:4992550-5017916 GCA_018584345.1 Thuja plicata | reverse complement strand
ATTTAGGAATTAAATGTGATGTATGATTGATACAGATTTAGGATTTTTTGTATTTGACACTCAGGTCGAGTAGAGTCAGTTAAAACTCAGAATTGCCTAGTACAATAGGACTTTGATGATTTAGAAGGACGAAAAATGCAACAAAATTAGTTATAGTTGCAAGATGCCAATTTTGGGGTGTTACATTACCTACATGTAGGCAGCCTTTTACTGTTAATACGTGGTCACTGGAAATCCTATACGCGACACTCTGTAGTGAGCAGGCGGCATTTTCTTGTTGATAGGTAGTTTTACAATGTTTATATGTGGCACATTCCAGTGGCTTACATGGCTATTGAATGATTTCAAGTGGCATTTTAAGATTGACAAGCAGCCCATTTTTGTTTGTATGTGGCTCTGAAATGATGGTATGCGGCACTTTGCTAATCAAAGTTGATTTTATCAATTTTTTATTTTTATTTTCTGGATTTAAAAGTTTTAAGTCTTTGATCAGATTTATCAAAAAGGATTCTTGTGTGAAAACATAATACAAGCTCAACACACACATCAAATTTGTACCATATCCCTAAAACCACACTAAAAGTGTATGTTCTCAGATGTTTTGATAGGTTTGCACAAGAATTTCTTCCGAACAGTTTACCTTAGAGTGAAGAAATTTGTCTTTTAAAAATGGCTCTACAAAGGTAGGTCTGCTACTTTATGAAGGTCTCAAATTATTCTAATCTAAATCTTGACAAGATCCTTTACCCCCTTGCGGGATTCCCACACGCACAAAAGTATGATTTTGCGCAATCCCGAAGGACTACTAGAGGAAGTGAGGATGGCTTGCACAAGTTTTAGTCACTTTTCGATTAAGGTAAAGTGTATTTATTTATAGTGGGTTGGACGACATCATGGTAAAAGTGAATATCTCCCACTTTGGGTCATTCGCTCTCACCGTCCTCGTAAGGTGATTCTCGGGAGGTAGGTCCTTTAAAGCTCTAATTAGCTAGCATGTATATGGAAAGCAAAAACCGAACTCAATCCAACAAGTTTGGGAATCTGATTCACTCAAAGAGTGAAGAGGATATCCCTATTGCCTTTCTTTGTTCCGAACACCTCAAGAAAAATTGTTCATTTTCAACCTCTTGACAAGGAGGTTCTTAAAAATGAGATGTGTGGTTCAATTAATCCTCCCTTTCTTTTTACCACCCAAACATGACACTTTTGGCTTTTTGATCAACTTCAAAAAGTTGAGAGCATATAACCAATGTCTCACTGGGATAGAAAATAGTAGGGTGTCCCTAATTATACTAGATTCAAAGAATTTGCTACAAGTTAAGAAATGCAAGCTTTATTAGATAAATACCTGATTTTTGAAGCTAGTAAGGCTAGACACAATTTTGAGTGATTTTGGCTTATTTACACTCACCTAGTGGCGATCTTTCCCAATCCGTCTCCTTCAACAAGTTAGTCAACACAAAGAGAGACAAAGTGAAGAAAACTTGGAAAACTAAAAAGACAAACTCCCTCCTAAAATCTCTTTAAATGAAAATCTTGTTAAACCAAAGCTTTATGAAAATCAATTAAAGAGTGGGAAATTTTCTCTTGTAAGCAAAAAACACTTTAATGTAGTGATCATACAAGTGTTCCTCCTCAAATAAAATCTCTAATAGATTGGTTGCATGTATTTTTTTGTCATTTTTAGTTTTGATTCTCACCTCTTTGCTAAGCTTTGTGACCTGCTTCTCTGGTTTCTGCACTTTTGGGTGATTTTTCATTTGCCAGACAGAAAAACACAGAGAGTTAGAATAGTGAGAAAATCAATAAAAACATGATTTAAAGAAAAAGCATTTACGTGGCATTTAACAGCTAAAAGGTGGAATTTAAATGCTAGCACGCATAAATAAAAACTTTCTAAGAGGATTTTAAATCCTACTACGTGGATTTTAAAAAATCACAGGCGGCTAAACAAAATTAACAGGCGGCATAGAAATTATAAGAAGCAGCCAAAGGTTGCTGGTAAGCAGCTCTTGAAAAATAGCAGGTGACACACTTTATCTAGCGGGTGACACAATTTATCTAGTAGGTGGCCCACTTTATCTAGCACATGGCTGAAGAACGAGAGACGAAGATGAAAGAAGCTTTGTAGGCGGCTCTTCTCCTATTTTCTACAAAATAACACCAAGAACAAAGCAAAACACACAAAATATTATGATAAAAATGTTAGCAATGAGGCTTAGAGCCCCACGGTGGGTGCCATTTGTGTGTGTAAGATTAACACCTTCATGAAATTAGTACTAATAACACCAACTCTATGGAAAGAAAATATGATTTAATCTAAGAATTGAAGCTAAAAATCCATATCATCTCATGGTTCTCTATCTAAGCTTTGTTAAGAGAGCTCTCAGGCTTAATCTCTCTCAAATACAATCCTAGAATGAGAAATAAATGATAACCAATGCTCAAATATAGCTTAAAAATGCTCAAAATGCTCCAAGATGTGTTAGAAAACAACAAATTCTCCTAAACATGATATACTAAATGCTATGCAAATGTTGAAATGTTATCAAAATCTCTCAAAGGCTCTCCATATACCTATAATAAGGATTCTTTTTCTCTTGAAATTCTTGGATCCCAAACACAAAGGAAATGGCTTGTATTTATAGCATTTTCCCAAGGGTAGGGGGTAGAGTGAGTTGATCATGATCAAAGTTTGGTTAAGTAAAAATCTTTGAGGTGTTCTCAAATGGAGGGAAAGTTGGTTGGTTGTCTCAAAGAAATTAGGAATTAAATAACTCAATCATTTAATTAATTTACCCATGAAAGGGTGAATGGGTTGGATTTGATCTTTTTGATTTGAACTATACAATTGAAAAATCAATTGCATAATTTGATTAATCATTTTAGGCTTGAATTTAATTATTTGATTTCATGATTATTTGATCGTTTAATTTCATTTGATTTTTTTCCTCTTGATTTAATAAATGTCCATTTGATTTGATCCATTTGTTTTGCATTGAGATGAGCTTTTAAAGCATTTGGCTAAGATTTATAGTTTTGAATGCTTGAGATACACGTGGTCAATTTTAGGTGTCTATAGAAAGTAACACCGTCTTTCATGAAACAATATATATTTTTGGCTCCATCATGCACAGCTTGTCTGTCAAATTTTCATGGCCTTCCTTAGAGGAGGTGATAGGTATCCATTGGTAGGACATCACACAACTCCCTATATTTGTACCTTCCAATAGAGAAGTTCACCCATGCTTGTTCATTCACAAGGAAATGTTGTCCCTTGTTCAACCAAGTAACATTGTATGGATTTATATGTGGAATCCTCTTAATTTTCAGTTTTCTATCTGCCTCTTCTGACACAATATTCTCAGTTGACCTTGCATCAATGATTATTTTACACACCTTACCAATAATTTTACACTTCACAGTAAATAGTGATCTTCTCTTTCTAGGTTCTTCTCTCATTGGTTCTTAATTTAGTGTCCTTCTTATCATTAAATTCTCTCCCTCTTCTGACTCTAAGGATACTTCAAGGTATTTGTTACTACTACTAGATTCTTCTTGAACAAAATTTACTCTCTTGTCACTCCCTTAGAAAGTAGATCCTTTCTTTGTACACCTATAGGAAAGATGTCCCATTTGGTTGCAATGATAGAAATTCATTTTTGAAAAGTAGGAACCTCTTCCTTGGATATTGTTCCTTCCTCTCCAATTACTCTTAGAGCCTCTTCCTCTACGGATCCTCTACTTGAGCTTCCCTCTTTTTTCAATCAATTTAGTCTCTCGTTGAGTCTTTGGTAATAAACTTCTACCACCATATCCTCCTCTTTGGTCTCTTCCATCTCTTCCTCTTCCCCTTACTCTAGTATTTCCTAAGTCTTGTTTCTTTTTCAACCTTTCTTCCACCTTAACTTCAAGTTGGTGGCAACTCTAAACTATGATAGGGGTTAGTATACTGAATTCATCTTGTATAGTCCACCTTAAGCCATTTAGATATCTGGATACCTTTACACTTTCATCTTTTGCAACTCGTGACCTCATGCACAACCTTTGAAACTCCTTAGTGTTAGAGTTAACATCCAATTCTTTTTGTCTTAGACTTTTTCATTTCTTCTGTAATAGGATTTCATAGTCTTCTGGCACATATGCCTCTCTGATTTTAGCTACCATAGCTTTCCAAGTAGCAATGGGTTTCTTTCCTTCCTTATCTCTCTCATCTTGGATGAATTTCCACCAAGTGAGTGCATAACCTCTAAGCCTTACTTTAGCCACTTTTACTTTTTGGGATTATTTTATCCCATCACATTCAAAATGGTTCTCAAGTCCTTCAATCAAGTCTAGGACTACTTCTGGTTCCAATTTCCCAATAAAGTTTGGGATTCCCTCCAATGCCTTTCCACATAATGCTTTCAGTGATTTCAAGAAGGTTTATTTGGTGAGGACATGATCTGGTTTAGGAAAATCATCATCTATTTATATTTCTTTATTCTTTCCTTCAACTTGGTCCTTGAATTCCTCAGTATTCTCTTCCACTTGATCCAAATTTTTTTCCAATTAGGCCAATCTATCTCTAAGAAATTTGTTCTCTTCTTCTTGGTCATCCACTTTCTTTGCAAGTTTTGTATTAGTGACCATTGTAGACTCTCCTACTGACTCTATAGGTTGAAACATTCACCACAAGCCTAATCTTGTAGGCTCTGATACCAATCTGATAGAAACTCCCTTAGTGTTCTTGCAATTCCTTACTTAACTATCAACAAGTCTTTCTTCACTTCTTTCCTCTTTCTTGGATTCTTCCAAGTGTCTTTTTAACTCCACTCCTTAGAAATTATTTAAAGGGGTTAAAATTCATTCTAGACACCTTCTTGGACTACATTTGATCCGATTAGGACAACATATCAGTGATTTCACAAATGATTTCCAAACTCTTATGGAATCTTGGCTTTTAGTCCTAGTTCTCTACTAGCCCTATTTGACTAGTTTTTCCCATTTCTTTCAAATATTTCGCAAATAAACCCGAAAAACAATTTGATATTCAGATACCATTTTTCCAAAACATACAATATTTTGTAGTTCTTTTTACTCTAAGGTCTATGTACAGTGGATTCGTAGAATTAAGGGAAACTAGGGCTAATTGATCTTTTCTGGACCAATCAAAATACTTATGCTTCAAAATGTACCTAGATGGATTGGGAAAGGCCTAAATGTCTTCCAAGATCACTGTATAACCCCAATGAACACAAAACCATTCTTGGTTTCACACTTTGAATCATACACTTGCATTCAAACACAACAACATCTATGATAAGATCCTAACTAGGTGCACTAGACTCACCTAGAGCTTGTCAAATAAAAATAGAAAAACATCTTCTCAGTACTCTTCCCTCCATATTTACACTATATAAGGGCTCCCCTTCCATATACCTCAAGGTCATGATGAAATGCATGGTAGGGTTCTATCGGGGAGCCATTTTTCTACAATCTATCAAGAAAAGACCAGTGACTAGCTCACGAACAAAGAATTTACAACCTTACTCTACTGAACTCATAGAAACTTAAAAACAAAAAAAAAACACACTTTGACTAACCTAAATACAAGAATCCAACTTGAAATTGAGTGATTCAATCCATTAAAGAACTCTTGGAAGAAAAAATAACTAATAGGTCACACAAAACATAATACAGAGCAACTTCTCAAAAATTGTATTACTTCTCCAAAATTAGCCAACCTATGGAAATGGGCCTCCTCATGGTTTTATATCCTTTACACATGGTTATAGGTGGTTAAATAACTACCAAGCCCCAAATCATTGAATTCGTCATTTCTTGACAATGTTGTCATCCAACTTTGCAAAGTTGCAAATGTTGTCAAGAAAACATTTTGTCAACTTTTGCTTTATTACTTCTAATTTAGAGTTATGACCTAAAAGCTATATCTAATGATCTTAAAACACCACAAGGAGCCATTTTAGGCTTAAATAAAATCTTTAATAAGCCTTTTAGGCTTTTTGACCCAAAATCCCAACTTTAGGCTTTCAAAAGAACTAAACACTAACATAACCAAAAACAACTAGAATGGATGGATCCTAGTCTAATCCATCTAGAAAATAACTTACAAGAACTCCTAAGGCCTAAAACAAATTTCTTGAACTGGCTAGGTTTAGTACAAGTGACAACAAAAACTTGAAACTAGTAGATAACCTAGGTGCTCCTGCACTAATTTTTAGGCAAGCACACGTGATCCAAAGTAACAAGATGCAACCTATAATTAAATTTTGACCCAAAAAATAAGAAATTCCTCTGAATATAATTAATCTTGATCATATTTTATTTAGGACATTAAAATGTCTGATATAATACACCGGTAAATTTTGCAAATAAGACTTAATCCATTGAATTTTACTAGCGTGAGATAATAAATTCCTTTTCCATCCTATAATTTTAGATTGGAATCTTTCAATTAGTTTCCACAAAAAAAAAAGAATTAAGGACTAAATTTCTGTATAAAAGAAGACCCAAATAAGTAGAAGGAAGGGCTTCGATTTTTCAGAAAAGGATTATAGATATCTTGCATTTTCTTCCCCCAAGAGTATTAAAAAATAAGAGCTTTTCAGAAGACTGACTATCTTATGTGAAGCTCTGTCATACACCGGCAGAGTCTCGTTCAAGGCTTTAGCATCTTATGTAGAGATCTCCACCATAAGAATTATATCATCAATAAATTATTGATGTGATCAAACTTGATCATCAGAAAGAGGAAGACATTTTCATTATACCACACTTAACCTTTTGGTGAATATATATCCATACGATCTCAACCACAAAAATTAAGAGGAAAGGGGAATGGGAGTCCCCTTCACTTAAACCCTACAAAGATGAAAAAGAAATCCATAGGGGAACCATTCATAATAATAAAAATTAGCAATGGAGATTAATTGAAAGATAATATGACTGATATAATAATTAACCACAAAAGGCAATAAGACTTTTGGTATAAAAAAAATTCACACTCTGCCATATGCCTTAATAAGATCAATCTTGAGTAAGAAACCCGTATTTTTATTCACATAGAGCTTATAGATCATCTTATGGACAATCATAACCCCATCCATAATTTTCCTGCCATGCACAAAACCATTTTGTTGACCCAAAATAAGGGAGGAAAGCAAGAGTTTGAGCCAAATAACCAAGATTTAATCAAAGATATTATAAATAGAATTACAAAGACTAATTTAGGCCTAAAATCCTCGAAATAGTTTACTCTCAAGTTATTAGGAATAAGAGCAATGAACATAGCATTTTATTACTTTAGAAGACATTTCAAACCAAAGAATTCATTTTATGTTGCCACAACATCTTTGGTCACCACATCATAATGAGTATGAAAAAAACATGGCAAATCGATTAGATCTTGGGGCCTTATTTCCTTAAAAAAAAACAAAAACAACAACATACACCTCTCCATCAGAAGGACTGCAGGTAAGAGAATGGTTCATATCTTGGGACACCAAAGATGGAATCTCCTTAAGAAGGTCTCGTTGACACACCCGATCCAAATTTTGATCTTGAGAAAAAAGACTAGAAAAGTAATCCATAGAAGCTTGCATGATCTATGCATCCTTTTGAAACATTCTACTCATATACCTTATAGAATGAATCAAGAGTGTGGCTCTAGGTTTAAAGTGGGGCATATGAAATATTTTGGTGTTCAGATCCCCAATTTTCATCCAAATGGATCTAGATCTTAGTCTCCAAAAAATTTCTTCTTTCACAATAATGTCATGCATCTTAGACAAAATGTAAATTTCTTGATCCACAAGACTTCTTATAGCTTGTTCCATTTGTATCTTGTTCTAAGCATTATCCAATTCCATCTTCAACCTCTCCTTATCCCTAAAAGTATGACCAAATGTAGACTTGTTCCATTTCTAAATATTTGACTTATCCACCACCAATTTCTTTGCAATATGATATATAACCATACATTGTATATAAGTGGCCCACCAATCCCTAGTCTTACTCTATAACTTAGGATTTAATGTCCAAGTTTTCTCAAAATGAAAATAGAAATTATTTTTATTGCAAACTTCCTCACCCAGGAAAGAGATAACAAAGTGGTCCAACCCAATTCTAAAAAGAGGAGTCTGCAACTACAATCATTTTTCCAATTTGGGGAGACCAAAGCTCTCTCTAGTCTAACTTAAATAATTTCATCATCCATCCTTCTATTGGACTAGGTAAACAAAGTACCATACAAATCCATGTCAATCGAGCCTTGGGAATTAATAAAATTCAACAAATTTTGACTACTATCTGTATCAATGGGGGCACCTCATTTTTTTTATTGAAGAGAGGCATATTGAAGTCTCTCATTACCATCCACCAATAAAAATTTGATTGAGATCTAAAAGTATAAATAGAGTACCATATAATTATTTGAGTAACCTTTTTATTAGAGTCATAAACATTAGAGACAACCCAAGAAGAGCCATCATTAACATGGCTAAATTGCTCAGCAATGTGATTAGTAAAAGAAAAAAATGATCTTACATTTCACCAGACAAACGTTCCAAAACCTAACTAAACCACCTGAAGCTCCTTCCATATCTACAACATTCACACCAACATCTTTTTAAAATGCATGTTTCAAATCGCCTACTTTTGATTGTAACATTTTAGTCTCCTAAATAAGTTATATATCTGAATTATAATATTTTATTATATTTGATAAGAGGGCCTATTTATGGGACTAATTCAACCCCCTTATATTTTATGAGATTATTCTCATTTGGATGGAGGAGGGGACCCACAAATACCCATCTCTGAAAGAGTCCATTGAAAACCATCAACAACTTCCACCTTGCCTAACTTATCTTGACTCGAAATAAAAGAGGGTATCCCCACCCCTTTTAGCATTACCCCACAATCAACCTTCAAACAAATCTTGTTATTCATGACTGGCATAGGGGGTTAATATTTTTCCTGCTTCCATATTTGACCATAGAGAAAGGGGCCTTAGAATCACCCTCCAATCCTTAAGAGAGAATTGCATCACATATTTACAAAAACTTTCCCTGTCTGCAGTCATTCCCTCACAGCCCTCATGAGGAAATTAACTCAACTTCATAACTGATCGTAATCAACACTAGTTCTTGAGAATTAATTAGTCCATCTATAAGATGATTCATTACATTAATACTAAACATAATAGGCTCTTTGGGGGGAAAAATCCTCTAGAATCATCCCATAAGGTTTAAAATTTTTCACATTCTCCTAAATGATGAGCTCCACCTGAGTGTCACTATCCTCAGTACTTACCCCTTCTTAACCATCTTTCAATTGTTCTATCTCTCCATAAGCTTCTCTAGTGGAACTATTAGGTTCACCTTCTAATGCATCCTTCTCAACCTGGTCCCCTATGTTTTCCATAATCATGTCCAATCAATCTTCTTTCAGACATTCTTCACTATTTTTAATTTCTGGTTTAGAAGACAAGCTTTAGCCTAGTGTCCCACCCTTTTATAACAGAAGAAATAAAATGGAATAGATTCAAACTATATGGCCTGACGCTATTCACAAAATTTAGATTTAATCACAAGTTCCTAGGAAAATCTCTTGAATATTTAGTGTTAATGTAAATGTGGGCATAAACCAGTCTCTTTTGAGCTATCATCATGGATTGCATTGATAAGAGTTCCCCAAAATAAGCCACAATACCCCTGAAACCCTCTTCATTCCAAAACTCTAAGGGAAGCTCGAGAAGCCAAACCTACACAGAGAAATATTACACATCCGATTCAAGGGTGAAAAAATAGGTTCCCAACTTTTCAGGGATAAAGATGCCTTGCCCAACATCCACGAACCCCCAGCCAAAGCCAAATATAGATCCTCTTGACAAGTTCAAAAAAAAAAAAAGCAAAAAAAAACCTTTAGCCATTGCTAGGACATCAATTTTCACCTTGGTTTTTCACTTCCTTTCTACCCATGAACGAACAGAGCCAATATTTGGGTGAGGCCCAACAAATTTACCAATCAAAGAGAACTTCATCGAAGAAATACCTTTATGAACCAAGCTATCAGGAACCTCAACAGAGAGAGATCTAGTTACAAGATCAATTGAACGAGAAACTGGAGAAGTAGACTTAGCTTTCAATATGGCACTAAAAAGATTTTGTCCATTTGTGATTTTCCTATGGGAGGCGGGGTACAGGAGGGTGGGGGGCTTACCACAAACTTGTCTTCTTCATAGTTTTTAAAATAGAGTCTTTCAATATATTCTTTAGTGAGAACTATCTATGTCAAAATCTAGACATCATGATTCTTGAGAAAAATTTATAAAGCAAATTTCAACATATTTTGACAAGTACATTACATTTTAAAAGTTCTTTTAGATTAATGTACTATTTGTTAAACACTTAAGAAACCATTTACAATAATAACTATGAGTATCTTTTATTCTAGTATAATTTTAATTAAAGTAATGATAAAATTTTTAATTTTATGAAATCTTACTTACTATATTAGATATAAATAATAAAAAATATTTAAAGGATAAAATTTTTATTTTTCTTAAATTATTTAAAAATGAAAAAAATTAATCAGGACTCTGATCCACTCATTAGTGAAACCTTTCCGTCTACTAGAATCTTGATCGCCACAAAAGGGAAATCAAGTCCAATCAACAAGATGTGGGCCTGGACAATAGAAAGATGGCACAAAAAAAAAAGGGAAGTTATCAATATAAAGATGGCAAAATTAGATTTATCTAAGCAAAGAAGAAAAACTTTATTGGACCTCAGTGTCTTTCTGGCACCTTTATTATCACTCTAAAGATATAGGATTATACCTACAAATATCAAAGCTGCGGAACTCTTATTAATCTGCATACTAGAGACAACTTTTCCATATGTATATATACATTAGATGCTTTCTTGTAGCCTTTTCCTGAGAGCATAACTGTTCTATTACACTTAATTTATCTTTATCTTCAAAGATAAGTCCACTCCTATCTGACAGTAATTTCTGCAATGTCAAGTCTCTACGGACCATGTGAATGAAAAGCTCTACGACCCTATCCACGTAACTATGGTTGGAAGCAATATACACATTATCAGAAGATTGAAATGGATGATTTTCACAAAGCTGTGAACTTACTTTTTCATGGCGTTGGCGCTCCTTCCTCCCTGATTTGCATCCAGATACTACTCTGACAAACCACTTGCCAACCATTTTAATAACAGATCTTTAATCAGAATTCCTACAATAACTTTTGTCCCTGCCCACCTGATCAATTCTACTTCTAACTTACAACACAGACAAAGGCTTCAAATACAAAAGAAATCATGTAAAGAAGATCCGCTAAGGATTGTAAAACTAAACCCAAAGTGGAAAGTGATAGGGAAGTAAAGAGTACAAAAGGTTGTCGACAATAAACCATTGTGTCTTCTATCCAATTTATATCCAGATTCTGTGGATTCCTTCACCCACTGTTTCTTGTCTTTCTGACGTCAGAGATATATTCTTACTCCACTATCGAATTTAAAACCCTAAAAAGTTAAAACTCAACTTGACAACTCAATTAATTAAAAATGGTATATCTAAAATCGTCTTGTAAGTATCATTGGTATATTATCCTAATCAGATTCCACTAGGATTTGAAGAAATTTGAACAATTTTTTGACTCTACCTTTGCACTCCATAATGTTGATGAGTTTCATATATTATTTAGATTCATTAGATAACTACGTTGCTCTTTTTATCGATTTCGATTAATGTTTTATATTTTTTAATATTCACAGAATTGAATTGGCTTTTGTGTTGAAGTCATCTCGTTCTCACCATCAACTCAACTGAAAAATTGTAGTCGGTATTATGAGCTTTGTTGAATACAACTCATTTTTACCATGAATTAAACTGCAGTTATTTTAATTGGTATTAGGAGCTTCAGAGATGGCAAAAAGAATAAATAACTTTGAGAAAATATATGAAAATTACACCCGATTTTTGAGGATGAGTTAAAATCAGCTTACATTAGATTTTATGCGTAGTTGGCTTGCACTGCCAGCCTGTGATGTTAATCTGCAAACGGAACCCACATGCCCAGAAATTGTGGGACCCTAGATTGATCCTAATTCGTATGAAATTATGAACTGTCTTGTTGTTGAAGTATAGAAGCTTCTTGAGCCAATGATACTCACTGGAGTACCGATAGCGTTTTCTTTTTGCGTTCCGCTTATTCAACAGAGAAGCTCACAAAAGTAATCTTTAATTAAAAACATCGATTTTATGTCAGGATATATTTTTAATTAAAGGAGAGGTTCCATGAAATAAAATAAATGATAGCTATAGGATTAAGTAGAATATCCTTTTTAAAAGTAACAACTTATCTTATCATTTAATTCTTTAATTCGTGTATTTAAGACTGTGGTTCTATGAGAGGAGCTTCAAGATCTATTTTTATGAAGGGAAAGATTCCATGAAGTTCAAAAAACACTACAGAATTAATTTGAATCTTTTCTTCAAACGTAACAGCCCCTATTTTCTAAGTATTCTGAACTGAACTCTAATATATTACTTCACCTCATCAATTGTTGAAACTGTTTAAGTGACCCCTCTGATGGGTTGGTTATCCTCTCTCATCTCTGGTCCATGAGACTGTTTCTTAAATATTTTTTACTGATTTTTTGCCAAGACAGTTTGGAAGCTATTTAGTATCTCTATCAATTGTAATGTTATTGTTTGGAATATTATTGGTGGATTTGTTTATAAACTCAAGAAAGATACTAAATTCTTTTGGACTATTCTCTCAAGTGAAACTCTATGGTCATTTTAGAAATTTAGGAATAACGATGTTTTTAGTGGTTAAGATAGAATGTCTTCTCAGTCTCTCAGGAGAATTATAACATGTAATATTGTTTGGCAGGTCACTGTCATAATGACCATTTCCAAAGAAAAATTTGAAAGATTACTGCACGATGGTACAACTTCGGTCTTCTCTTGGGAAATACCTCACATATACACTATTGAACATGTCGAATAACTGAGAGTGGAGTGAAATAATTATTCAACAATAATTTCCACAACTTTCATTGATTCGATATACACAAATAATTCAAATAATTAATATTGATAGAAGCATGAAAGAACAAGAACAAGAACAATGAACACCATAACACCAGATATAACTTGGAAACTCAAGATAAAATATAAAAAATAAAAAATAAATAAATAAAATAAAATAAAATCTCAGAGAAACTAATTCTCATGAAATTAACACCGATTAAGGTGATTTTTACAAGGGCTCGCTGTCATTTTGTTCACTATTATTTGGCTCACTATCGATTGGGCTAACTACCCAGAGATAAGCAAATGCTAACTGCTAATACAAATAGGCTCACTACAAATACAAAATGTTTTACAGACAAAAAGTGAACTAAGAGAGTTGCATATGCCTATGCATGAAAGAGTTCCAATTGATAGTGCAATAGTCACCAAGCATAACATATCTGATATAGATCTTCTACCAACATATGCCAAGTTCCTGTAACAAAGTACACAAATCTCTCTCTTCGTATCATGAAACACTTAACTCAATTTACTTCTGGTTACATACTGCTGCCACAAATTCACATACACCCCTTCCCCCCCCCACACGCACACATTCTCTCATGGATCAAATACAAACTGGTGCAAGACCACCTAGGCTATCCTCAAAGCCCTAGTTAGTTTTTTCTTGTAACTGACTCTAGCCAAGTCAGTATGTTTTTTTTAAGACCTTAAAAGGTCTTTTTGTTGTGTGTGACTAGGTTAATTAGTGGTTAGTGCTAATTTCATTCTAGTTTAAGTTAGTTTTCTTTTAAGTGTTTAGTCCTTAGATTTGGCGTAAATGGGGAAATGTGGTCTAAATGTGCCCTAGACCTTGGCATAGTAAGAAATATTCTTTAATAGGCTTTAATGATGATGGTTCATCGATCTATATGGGTTAGAGGCCCTAAAAGATAGATTGGAGCATAAATGCAAAGATGCTGAATAGTTGTCATGACAACATTTGCAATTTTTTTGCAAATGTTGCATGCAACTCGACAACAATGGATTCCCCTCATTGTAGGAGTGGGAAATTAATGGATAATTCCTAGAAACATTGGATAAGAATCTTAAGGTGGTGTGTGGCTCATTTCCCAAGTGCTTGGATAATGTAAGCAAGTTTTTGAATAGTAATAGAGCTCTGCAATTCTGGTTTTTAGTAACAGTCAAGGATTTTGAGTTACAAAGTGCTTACATGGATTGAATTGACAAGTTTAATGTTGGATCTATGTTCAATAGTTAGTTTTAAGAATTTTTCATTCATTGTTCCAGTATTGTAGAGTTGATTTGTTAGCATGTGTAAATTGGTTAAGTTTTAGGGAGTCTACCGATCCAGTCCAAATTAATTTTTGTTTTCATGGCTCCCCCATGAAATCCAACCATGGGAAACTCCTAAGAGTGGATGATTATTTTAGGGGATCCTATGTAAAGTTTAAATACATTGGGAGAATTCATGAAGAGTCGAGTAGCTATTTTTAATGTTATGCCCTACGCAAGCAAGGCATGTCCGACTAGGAGTGTAACACTAAAAGAATTGAGTGCCATTGCAAATGCATGTGTGAGAGAAAAAAAATCAGGTGAATTTCTATAAGCCTTAGGGTCTAAATGAACCCTTCCTATGATATTAGGTCTTGTCTAATCCATCTTGATACATTTCTAGCAAGAAATCAGTGGATTGTTGTCAATGTTTGAAAATAGCCCTAAATGATATACATTTTAGGAGAGTAGTGTATGGATGGTTTGAGGAGTTAAAACATTTAAAATCCTATAGGTCATGGAAAGGGTATCTAAATCCTAATTTTTTTTTTAGGTTTGTATGGAATATTTTAGCAAGAATTCAAAAAAACCCTCTGGATAGGGCTAATAGAGAATTAGGCCTAATAGGACCTAAACTAGAGCTAGTTTGGAACTCGATCATTTTGGGATTGAAGACCCACTGAAATAGGAATAGTGAGATGATGTCTTTATTAGAAACATGATCTTTGTAGCACTTATAAGCATGTTTGGGAAGGTTTGAGCTTGGAATCATCTAGGAGGGCATGGAGACAAGGAGTATTTTCAGTGGTGGAAATCTTTCAAGGTTGAGCACAGAGCAACCAACTCTTAGTGTGGAGTTAGAATAGTCTTAGGCTAGGGGGTTCTAGGAGTGGATTAGGATCCCACATAGACATGGACAAGTGGATTCCATAGTTAACCAAGTGCAAAGCATACCTTGGAACACTTACACTAGATTGGTATCAGAGCATTGCTGATCAAACTTGTGGTTAATGTTCTAACCAATTAAATGTGTAGGAGAGTCAACAATGGTGACTAATGCCGAGTTATCTAAGAAAGTGGATGATCAAGAGGTGGAGAATATATTTTTCCAAGGAAGATTGGCTCAATTAGAGATAAAGGTAGATGGAGTTGATGAGAAAGCAGATAAAGTGAAGGATAAGGTTGAAGGGAAAGGAAAAGAACTTGTCATTTATGATGAAGTACCTGAAGATGACCATGTCGTTAATGAGGAGTCATTCCTGAAAGCTCTAAAGGCTATGAGTTGAAAAGCACTAGAAGGAGTTCCAATCTTTACTAAAAAGATAGAGCCAAAGGTATTCCTTGACTACATAGAGGGACTAGAAAACCATTTTGAGTGTGATGGAATCACTTAAGCTCAAATGGTGAAGGTTGCAAAAGCTAGACTGAGAGGGTGTGCACTCACTTGGTGGAAATTTATCCAAGATGTGAGAGAGAAGGAAGGAAAGAGGCCCATTGCTTCATGGAAGGCTATGGTTGCAAAAGTTAGAGATTCTTATATCCATGAGGATTATGAAATCCAATTGCATAAGATAAGGCAAGGTCTGAGACAAAAGGACGTCTAGATGTAAACTCATACACTGATGAATTTTAGAGACTTTGTATGAGATCTAGAGTTGTAGAGGATGACAAGGTTAAGGTTGAAAGATACATTAATGGACTAAAGTGAACCATACAATATGAGATGAGTCTTTTCACTCCATACACCATTCATAAGTACCACAAAATTTCCATCAAAGTTGAAGAGAACCTAAAGAAGAAACAAGACTCTAGTCCTACCAGAGGAAGAGGTAGAGGGAGAGACACTAGAGGACAGAGAATTGGATATGGTGGAAGGAGTTATGAACCCAAGAACTAAGGGGAGAACAAATTTCCTGAGCAATAAGAAGGAAAATCTAGTAGAGGAGGTTCAAATAGAGGGAAAAACTCTAATAGCAGAGGAAGAAACAACAATCAAGGTAGGGGAGACTACTTTTCCAATACGAACTATTATAATTGCAATTAGATGGGACATCCTTCCTAAATATGTCTAGAGAAGGGTTCAAGTTCTCAAGGAGGTTACAAGAGGGCGAACTATGTCCAAGAGGAAACAAGTGGTGGAGGTAAATAACTAGAAGTTCCATTGGAATCGAAGGAAGGAGAGAATCTCACAATGAGAAGAACTCTGATAAAAGAGCCAGTAAAAGAAGAGCCTAGTCAGAGGAGGTCATTGTTTAGAGTTAAGTGTAAAATGATGGGAAAAGTGTGTAGTTTCATTATAGACTTAGGGTCTACTAAAAATATAGCATCATAGGAAGAAGTTAGGAAGTTGAAGATTACAAGAATACCCCACACCAATCCTTACAAGGTCACTTGGCTAAACAAAGGGAAGCATGTCCTTGTCAATGAGCAAGCTTGGGTCAAGTTTTCAATTGGGAAGTATAAGGACAAAGTATTATGTGATGTCCTAACTATTGATGCATGTCACCTATTCTTATGTAGACAATGGAAATTTGACAGAAAGACCATGCATGATGGTTTAAAGAACTCATACACTTTCAAGAAAGACAATGTGACATTTAAAATCCAGTCACTGTTGGAGGATGTAGAGATGAAGTCAACTAGTGCTAATTTTCTCATGGTGAGTGAGAAGGAGTTCTTAGAGGATTTTGTAGAAGGAGAGGGAGTTCATTTTGCATTGGTGTTGAAACCAAAATAAGAAAGTGCAGACAAAGCAATGAAGAAGATAGAGTTGGTAAAGGAAGTGCAGGAGCTACTGCAGAAGTATGAAGGCATAGTTAGTGATGGAAAACCATCATTCCTACCACCTAAGTGGTCAGTAAGCGACCAAATTGACTTAATCCCTATAGCTACCCTACCCAATAAGGCTTCATATAAGAGGAATCCTAAACAAAACAAGGAGATAGCTAGATAGATTTAAGAACTATTAAGCGAAAGTGTAATTAGGAAGTCCATTAGCCCTTATTCTGTGCCCACCATCTTAGCCCCTAAAAAGGTAGGAACATGGAGGTTATGTATAGTCTCCAGTGTCATGAATAGGATTACCATTAGGTATAGGTTCCCTATCCCTAGGATAGAAGACCTAATGGACTATCTAGGAGGAGCAAGATATTTTACCAAGATAGACCTAAAAAGTGCCTATTATCAAATAAGTGTAAATGAGGGAGATGAGTGGAAAAAAACCATCAAGAAAATAGAAGGACTGTATGAGTGGCTTTTCATGCCATTTGGGATATCCAATGCCCCATAAAAATTATGAGAATAATGAATGAAGTCCTTAAAGACTACATTGGAAATTTTGTGGTTGTCTACTTAGATGATATACTCATCTATAGTAAGACAAGAGAAGAACATCTTAGACACCTAGAAATTGTTTTCAAGAAGCTACATGAGGAGGAGCTAATGATAAATTTGGAAAAGTGTGAATTCATCAAGCAAGAGTTAGTGTACCTTGGATTTGTGTTATCTCAGCGAAACCTAAAGATGGATCCTAGAAAAGTGGAGGTCATCATCAACTGGCCTACTCCAAGAACAAGCACTGAGGTAAGAATTTTTTATGGCTTAGCACAATACTATAGAAAGTTTATAAAAAATTTAGTGCAATTTGTGCTACTATGCTTGATACTATCAAGGGTGGGATGAAGACTAAATTTGTGTGGAATGAACAAGATAACCATTGTTTTGAGCTACTGAAAAAGAATATTGCTACCCAAGCAATTTTGGATTTACCAAGATTTGAGAAATTATTTACAATTGAATGTGATGCCAGGAATGTAGCCATTGGTGTTTTCTTGAACCAAGAGGGGAGACCAGTGGCCTTCCACTCTGAGAAAGTAAGTTAAGCTAAGAAGAAATACTCTTCTTATGACCTAAAGATGTATGCTCTTTTGTAGTCACTGAGAAAGTGGAGGTATTAATTTCTTCCAAATGAGTTAAAAGTCTATTCAGACAATCAGGCATTAAGTTTCTTGAACTCACAAGATAAACTAAGTCACTAGCATATGAAGTGGGTTGAATAACTAAAATCTTACACCTTCAACATCAAAAACAAGAAAGGATTATAGAATAAGGTAGTAGTGGCCTTGAGTAGAAGATCCTTGACCATTCAAGAGATCAACCGTAGAGGATGGGGATAAACAACTTCAAAGACCTATATGGTGAAGATGAGGACTTTTCAGACATTTACAATGTATGCCAAGGGTATAAAAATCAGTTTCATAGTCAATTCTCTAAGTATAC
Source organism: Thuja plicata (assembly GCA_018584345.1). Lineage (NCBI taxonomy): Eukaryota > Viridiplantae > Streptophyta > Pinopsida > Cupressales > Cupressaceae > Thuja > Thuja plicata. The sequence continues at coordinate 4,999,301 of MU223575.1, read as the reverse complement.
TTTACAGAGTGGTTTATTGTTTAAAGGGAGTCAATTATGTGTCTGTAGGGGGTCTATTAGGGACAATAGAATATAGGAGAAACACAATGGTGCACTTAGTGGCCATTTTGGTGTTAAAAAAACTCAAGAGCTAATCCAAAGATTCTACTTTTGGCCCAAGATGAATTTGGAATTTAAGAGATATGTAGAATATTGTGTTATTTCTCAAAAGGACAAAGTTACATGTACTAATGGAGGACTATATCAACTTTTACCCATTCCAACCAGAACATGGGAATGTTTGAGCATGAACTTTGTAGTTGGTTTGCCCAAGACAAAGCAATGAATGGATAGCATTTATGTCAATGTGGACAGATTTAGCAAGATGGAACACTTTGTACCCTTCAAGACAACAAATGATGCAAGTCAGAAAGCTTCCCTATTCTTTAAGGAGGTGGTCAGAGTACATGGTTTTCCACTAAGTATAGTATTTGACAGAGACACAAAGTTTATGAGTCATTTTTGGTATACTCTCTCACAGAAGTTGGGAACAAACTTATCATTTTGATCTTCCTACCATCGTCAGTCTGATGGACAAAAAAAATTATTCAATAGGAGTCTTGGAAGTCTCCTAAGGTGTCTAACAAAGGAGTATGGTCAAACTTGGGACCAACTCACTGGGCAAGCAGAATATGCCTACAATGACACAGTGAATAGGACTACTAGTAGGAGTCCTTTTGAAATAGTTTATGACCTTTATCCAAGAGGAATATATGAGCTTAGAGATCTGAAGGATGGATCTAAGGAAGTGTCTATGCTAATGAATTTGCACATTCTATGCGAAAATTCCATGAGACAGTGAGTAAGACACTCATTGAAAATAAAGAGAAGATCAAGAACAAACTGGATGAGAGGTGTCCAATTAAAAGTTGGGGACCTAGTGATGGTTCACCTCAAAAAGGAAATATTACAAAAAGGAACACCACATATGCTTCAGATGAGGAGAATTTGCCCATGTGTCATAATGGCCAAATATGGTGCAAATGCCTATAAGGTGGAACTTCCTCAGGATATGGGTTTATCTCCGATGTTTAATGTTTCAGACCTGGTTATATATAAACACCCAATCCTAGATGAAAATAAAATTTTGACTAAAGTCATTCAAGAAGTAGAAGAACTCAATTTTCCATCTGCACCAATCAAGAAAGCAGATAAAATTCTGAATTCTAGAGTCTACAAGAAGACAAAAAAGGAGTATCAAGAGTACTTAATCAAGTGGAAAGGACAACCAGGTGAAGATGTAGTATGGATAAAGGAAGAAGAATTCAAAAATTTGGGCATTGACCTCAATTTAATCAATCCAAGGGTGGATTGAAGTCATTTCATTTGGGGAGGATGGTGCAGGAGCACCTAGGCTATCCTCAAAGCCCTAGTTAGTTTTTGATTGTAAATGACTCTAGCCAAGTCAGTATGTTTTTTCTTAAGATCTTAGAAGGTATTTTTTTTGTGTGTAACTAGTTGAATTTGTGGTTAGTGCTAATTTCATTCTAGTTTAAGTTAGTTTGCTTTTAAGTGTTTAGTCCTTAGATTTGGCCTAAATGGAGAAATGTGGTCTAAATGTGTCCTACACCTTGGAATAGTAAGACATATTCTTTAATAGGATTTAAGGATGATGGTTTATTGAGATATATGGGTTAGAGGCCCTAAAAGATAGATTGGAACATAAATGAAAAGATGCTCAAAAGTTGTTATGACAACATTTAGAATTTTTTGCAAATGTTGCATGCAACTCGACAACATTGGATTCCCCTCATTGTAGGAGTGGTAAATTAATGGATTAAGCCTAGAAACATTGTAGAATCATATTAAGGTAGTGTGTGTCTCATTTCCCGAGTGGTTGGATAATGTAAGCAAGTTTTTGAATAGTAATAGAGCTCTGCAATTCTGGTTTTTAGCAACAATCAAGGATTTTGAATGACAGAGTGTTTACATGGATTTAATTGACAAGTTTAATATTGGATCTATATTGAGTATTTAGTTTTAATAATTTTACATTCATTGTGAAAGTACCATAGATTTGATTTTTTAGCATTTGTAAATTGCTTAAGTTTTAGGGAGTCTGTTGGTCCAGTGCAAACTAGTTTGTGTTTTCATGGCTCCCCCATGAAATCCAACCTTGGGAAACTCTTGAGGGTGGATGATTGTTTTAGGGGAGAGTATGTACAGTTTCAATACATTAGGAGAATTTGTGAAGAGTTGGGTAGCTATTTTTAATGTTATTCCCTAGGTGAGCAAGGCATGTCCGGTTAGGAGTGTAACAGTGAAATAATTGAGTGCCATTGCAAAGGCATGTGTGAGAGAAACAAATAAAGTGAAGTTATAGAAGCCTTAGGGTATAAATGAACCTTCCTATGAGCTTAGTTCCCATCTAATCCATCTTTATAGATTTCTATCAAGAAAATAGTGGATTGATGTCAATGGTTGAAAATAGCCCTAAATGACCTACATTTCAGGACATTAGTGTACGAATCATTTGGGGAGTGAAAAACTTGAAAATAATAGAGGTCTTGGAAAAGGATATCACAATCCTAAGTTTTTATTAGGGTTGTGTGGAATATTTTAGCAATAATCTAGAAAAACCCTCTCGATAGGGCTAATAGAGAATTAGGCCTAATAGGACCTAAACTAGAGCTAGTTTGGAACTCGTTCATTTTGGGATTGAAGACCCACTGAAATGGGAATAATGATATTTCAAATAGATTTATTGATGAGAAACATGACCTTTTTAGAACTTATAAGAATGTTTGGGAAGGTTTGAGCTTGGAATCATCCAAGAGGGCATGGGGACAAGGAGTACTTTCAATGGTGGAAATATTTCAAGGTTGAGCACAAAGAAACTAACTCTTAGTGTGGAGCTAGAATAATCTTAGGCTTGAAGACTTAAGAATTTAAAGGGTTATAGGAGGGGATTAGGATCCCAAGTAGACTTGGACAAGTGGAGTCCATAGTTGAGCAAGTGCAAAGCATACCTTGGAACACTTACACCACAAAGTCACAAAATATGTAGGCTTTAATACAATATTTAATACGCTACCACCAAATCTAAATATAGTTCATACGTAAGAAATAATTATATCATGTTACCAAAAGACCCAAAGATAGGTCACCTTAAAGATATGAACATTACATAATAAATTTATTGAACATAGGTGAATTATGCAACCATCAAAATACGATTGCCAAGACCATGACTTGATCAACAAATATTTTAAACTAACCAATCAATAAAACATGATAGAATATATCTAGATACAATATATAACTATTAAAGAAAAATGATTTGATGAGTTTAAAAAATGTCTAGGAAACAAAGATATCCAGAAGATCGATGAAACTCATCATTCAACAAGTACCATAAAAATTTCCATTCATATGTAATCATCGAAACACAAATATGTCCCATAGAGATGAATTCCAATAATAGGACAAGGAACACCCGAAAATGTTGGGATTAATGGGAAGCATGTACTGAGAGGGGAGGGGTAAATTAGTACCTCTAAAACTTTTGTATTCCTTTTACCAATTAACCTTTGTAATCAATTGTATATCCATTCATTCTGATTTAAACTATCTTAATGTGAGTTATATAAATTCATAACATTAATTTAAAGATATGATATTTGTGGATTGGAAGGAGCCGGTTAAGGCTTATAATTTGATCACTTCTGATGATCTACCATGTTAAGAGTATCGGTGGAGACCTGTGAGAGTCTACTCTATTAAGAGCTTTAGCAACATTCTTGAGTGTGCACTCAGTTAAGAGATTTGTTGTTGGATGGTTAAATCCACCTTCCTTGAAAGGATTTTTACACTTTGCTTGACTTGTTAGAATGATAGGAAATTAAAACTTGACCTGGTAAATGCAATCTCCCATTTGTGATATAGATCTAGTTTATTTTACATAAAAATATCATCACCTTAATTGTGATTGAATAATACCTCTGATTCTCAGTATGCTTTGTTCTTGGTTCTTGCTAACCAAATTCACCTTTTGTAGTTTTTGTTCTTGAAACTCTCAATCTAATTCATAGATGTGCTCTTCTGATTCATTCATGTTATACTCTCCTTTCCCATCATCTATTCATCCATAATAATGAATGACTACATCATCTATTTATAGATGGATTGACTTCATCAAGTTTTGATAAAAATGATGTTAACTCTAAGATCAGGTTTACAACTTATACCTAGATCTCCTAGTCTATGTGTTTTAAATCAGTTAGACTGATTAAAGAAATTAAATTCATGTATCTTGTCCCTAAAGAAATGGATTTATAACAATTAAGTATCCAATAAATAGAATACACTTTCTTTCTCTGACGTGGAAGTCAGATCCACTTTTTTGTGGGCTACAACTGACTTTTGGTTTTGTCTGTCAGTTGTGCTTGACTATCCTTCAATTTTGTTCTGTTGGTTGCACTGTAACTATTTTTTCAGTCTCCTCTGTAAGGTTCCACTTTATCTTTCTTCTTTATGATTCAGTTTACACACTAAGATGTGTAATCGGTTCTCTTTACACTTTGTCATATTCAGTGATCTCTTAGTATCTGATCTTTGGTTTTCTCAGTCCCGTCTTTTCGTGTATACTTACTGAAACTATTGTTTGCATACCTATAGAAAATTAATATCATCAATCTCCCCCTTTGACATTAGTATCAACAACTGCTATGTGCAAAATACTAACAAAATGTTAGGTATATACAACATATATAATCCTTATTCATTTAATGACTCCCCTATGTACATATTGGTATATCTCTATATTTGATGTCTTTCCTTATATCATTTTCATCATTTTCCTTGGTGATACTACAATAGTAGGTTACACTTTTTTGCCTAAACGGACATTGAAGTCTACATTTTGAGAAAAAACTTTCACATTCAGATGCATATTGTCGTTAAACTGTTTGAAATCGGAAGATTAAGTAAACTAGAGTATTTTAGGATTTTCTGTCTAGATTCTAAATATATTATTATTATTATTATTTTGAATTGATTTTTATGGTTTTTTTCTCCCACTAAAACTGCTATGTTGCTGAAAACGTCTTTTTCAAAAAGGTACGATGACTTTGTACAACATAATTTTTTTTCTAAAATAGATATTAATGTGTTTCTTTTGAATTTGGTTTTGTAACATCCATACAGAGGGAATGCAATTGCTTTGATGAAATTATCATGATTATTTCATATTTTATGAACGTTTGAATTAGAGTCAATCATAATTTTGACATACCTTGACTGCATAGCTGATAACTTGTGTATTTATCGAAATTCAATTTTTTTTGATAGAAAGAAGACTCAAAACCGGAGCGTACAGTTATTTTTAATTTTTTTTTTCTATTTTCTACTATTTTTCATTGAATGTCAAACCTGGAAGTTTATATTTGATAAAAAACCTACATCTAATGCTCGTCAAAATACATAGACCTAATTAATTCAAAAAATTTCAAATCTATATTCATTAGAAAGATCGTTCAAAGTATTTGTGCAATGCAAAAGGAGGTGTCCATATTCTTCCATTTGAGCCCCGCGCTTGAGCCCCGAATCCATGAAAATTGCATATTGTTGTTAGCCTTTGCAGATGGAATCAATTTTTGGGGTTTCGATAGAAATTAGTTTCGATTGAAACTAATTAGTTTCGATCAAAACTACTTTCTATCGAAAGTAGTTTCATGATTTGGCTTTTTCCCAATGTTTAGCAAAGCACTTTCGATAGAAAGTGTTTAGTTTCTATCGAAAGTCAAAGATGACTTTCGATAGAAACCTATGTTGGCCTCTTTGGTGTCATTTCAGGTTCAGAATTATTACATATAAATAAATATATGTTTTTGTCATCTTGTTAATTTGAAAGTCACAAAATACTTCACAATTTGGAAAAAGAAGACAATTCTACAACTTGTTATGGGAAATAAAAAGAGAAGGCTAAATAAGAGTGCACAACATTATTCAGAAGATACTGAACACAGACTACGTAAAGAAGCTCAAGAAAGATATTATCAGAATAAACAAAGTAGATGTCTATATCTCTTTATCTCTCTCTTTGTCCATATTGTAAGTTGATGATTATGACTTGTCTTAATGAAACATGTAAGCATGATATTGCAATATCTAATTTGATAAAGAAGACCTAATTATATCTTTGCATGTAGGAAATTATCAAGAAGCACAACCTTATGAAGTTGGAGAAGGGTTATCGCAAGGTGAACAAGCCCAGCATTTAGAAGTCGGGGAAGGGTCATCACAAGGTCAACAAGCTCAACAAGTACAACCTTTAGAATCCCAAACAAGTACACATCTCTCTCTCTCTCTCTCTCTCTCTCTCTCTCTCTCTCTCTCTCTCTTCCACTGTTTCAATTTAGTCTCTTAGTAGTTAATTATGCAGTTTGGGTGTTTCCCCTTAAGATGACCTATTAAGATAATTTTTTATTTTATTTACAACCCAAGTACAAACAACAAATGAGAATGTTAATCTAGCCCAAGAATTGAAGAGAAAAGTTAATCCTAAAAGTATAAATCATTTAATCGAAATGGATGTGGAAAAATTGAGAGATTATGCTAAACAACCCATAAATACTATGAAGAGTACATTGAATAAAAAGTCTAAGGAAATAATTGCACAATTTGAGAATCTTGATACACTTGAAAAAACCCAACTATTATCAATTACACTTATTAAAGATGAGTTAAAAGAGTCATTAAAGTTGTTGGGTGT
>MU223575.1:4969413-4985557 GCA_018584345.1 Thuja plicata | reverse complement strand
ATTTTGAGCCGACTTTGATGTATTAAAATGAAAAATAAAATAATTCTAAGTTTGGTCGGACCTAAGGGCTAAATTTCTGGAACCTTCTCGGGCGGTGGAAATTGCCTATATAAAGAAGGCCCGTAGTTTTGTCTTAGGCAGTTTGGGGCAGTTCTGGGTGGATCGGAGTAATAATTCGAGGCTTTTTCCTATAGAATATTGTAAGTGAAATGCCCATGTGGCTTTGCATATTGTAATTCTGAAAGTTTGTAATTCCACATTTGTGGAGATAATAAGAAGCCCATTTTTTGTTCTTGCAAATTGTTGTTGTTTCTCTATTTCTGTTATGTGTTTGTGGCATTAAGGGGAGCACCCTTCATCAATGTCATAGATGTTGTCTACTACAGACATCTCATGAGTTGCAATCAGTTGCCTTCCTGAACTGATATGTTATCGGAGCAGTGTAAGGTTTGGCAGAAGTTGAGCTTGGAGCTCAGTTACTTCTTCCCTAAAATGTGTCTCTGCTTTTTTTAGCTCTTTCCTTAAATGTTTAATCTCTATGTTCTTCTTATAATGTATCTTTACTGCATTATCTCCATCGGTGGTTAAGCTTTGTGCACTATTTGCTAGATCGGTATCCAGCTTTGCAATGTTGTCACTATTTTCCTTCGTGAACTTGTCTATTGTGCTTAACTTTTGAATTAAAGCTATAGCTTCATATATGTGTTGAGGTTTAGAATTACCACCCCAACTGAGGCATTTGGGCTATGATATTACTCTATCCTAACAATGGAAACCTTCTCTAGTTGTGGGTGGACTATGATTAAGAAGGAGTCTCCAGATTCTAGGCCGGTTCCTATTTGATATGGGATATCACCTCTTGATTGATAACTTAATGAGGAAAGGGGAGAAGGAATCTTTTGAAACCAAAACTAAAAGTAAAGATGGGTTGATACACCAAGAATAAAATCATCCTTTGTTTGGAAAATAATGTAGAAATCCTACTTCATATACCAAATCTTGATACTTTGAATCTATGATCAACATATAGGTTAAAAGACTTGGCTACTAGGGTATAGACCACAAATAACTTAATCAGTCAAAAGACATACATCTTCTTCATGAGGTTTGAATTTTGTTTGCATAAAGGAGGAAAAATGGACATGCACTTCTCCTAGCTACCAAAATGAATAACACTTATGAAGAAAGATGAAAACAGGATTTGGAATACAAACGCAAAAGCATATAGATAAAATAGATTGTCTTCTTTATAATCCTCCAAAAATTTGACAAAATAGGTTACAAATGATATCTCCAAGGCATCTAGTAACAATATGCTCACTTTTAGCCCTTTCTCCAAAATCTGCAACCCCTAAATATGAAGTAAAAGGTCCACTATATAGCCCATATGGCCCAATTTTGAAAATCATTTCCCTCCACAAGTCCTCCAAAAATAGAAAATCAACAAACATAAAGCTTAAAAGAGCCCTAAAACATGGCCCCTAAAGTTAGTGCACAAAATATGCATCCCCTTTCACCAACCTTATTACATGATATATTATATATGCATAACCCTAAATGCATAAACCTGAACACATAACCCGACACCATAGTAATGAAACCTAACTCCACTAAGTCGACACCATAAAAAAACCCTAACTGCCAAGTAACCCAACCATAGTATAGCTAAGTTGGGGTAACTTCAATTCCATGCTCAACAACAACTCATAGCTGACATAAACATACCCACTGAAAGGATAGACTATTGTCTTCATGGCACAAAAGTACTATCGTGGCACTGCTTAGGGAATGTTGAGGTACTATGAACTGACAATGCATTAACTCCATTTGGCAGTGGATTCGAAAATAGGGTAAAACACATTGCATAGTTGTTTTCATCTCATTGCACTTAGGTTTTTCTCTATGGCGCCACCATGTTTTGTTGAAACTGTAACTTGGAAGCCATAATCCATGGTGTTGTGTCTACATCTTAACTTTATGAAGAAGCTCAGGCTTCTCGGGCTCTGTGGGAAACCGCGAGTTTGAGCTCTGTTTGCCATAACATATAGTGCCTTCTATGGATTTCTCTTGAGTTTGAGGTTTCTTTGATTGACTTTGGAGTACAAGAGCTCAGGCTCTGTAAACTTTGAGTTAAGGACCGTGTCTTTCACTGCACAACAACACATGGGAATACTTGAATAGCTCAGGCTTATGAGGTTTTAATGCCATAATAGATGCCACTTGCTATATTTTTTGAACACGAGTTTGGAGTTGGTAGTTTTTTAAAAACCACCATAAGCTTGGACTAAGCCTAAGCTATGGTTGAGAGGTGTGGAGTTACGCATGGAATTTTGACTCAAAACTTTGCATATCTTAGCCACAGCTTCAGACTCATCCCCAGTTTATGGTGAATCATGAATGAAACTTGTAGCAGCTATGGATTTCTCTATTGGAACATACAGAGCTCAGGCTCCATTCTTCTAATGGCCTCTACCTGTGACACTTCACATCTTCTCCATATTTCAAACTCTGCCTTCTTTACTATTCTTCTTCCAGATAAGTCATTCTCACATTCTTGTTCACTTTGCATTTCTTTGTATCTTGAATCTGTTGTTTCTCATTGAAACTCCACCATGTAGCTCCATAATGTAACCCTAATCTCACTCTGAGTTACTCTGTGTTTCTTGGATTGCTATCGTGCTCTTCATCATTACTTTCTGTGTAAAATAAATGTTAACAAAACAATACCCACATTGCTATTATTGTGGATCTGGAAGTGAACTCAAACATGTGCAAGTCTGTCATTATTTTGGTTTGCAATATAAAACCGGGTTTCTTCTATGGCTGAATTTTTTATACATAAATTCACTCCACTTAATGTATTTGAACATGAAAACACTGTCATAAGCACAAAACATGTCTCTCTGTCAAAACCGAGCTTCATCTCTATGTTCTATCTGAGAGACGTATAAAGTTTTCTTTTCCAACATGTTTATAATGTTATAAAAAAAGAAACATTCTATTCCACTGGTGAAACCATGAGCATCTTTAATAAAAAAATGAAAATACTACATGTTTAAACACTCTGAGAGTGTTGTTCCTCTTAGTGCAAAGAAACACACTTTTTATTCAATTATATAAAAGATATCACCCATGACGTTCAAGCACGGGCTCGTGACTCCCATGGACAATACTTATAACATGATCCCTATTAAAACATGTATATTCCATTATCATGATTGTATCCCCTATATTGTATGTATGATGAACATTATATCTTAATACACCAGAATAAGATGTATTTGCTCCATACCCTGCATAAAACATAACTTGAAATTTATATTAGGCATATGGATATTGTACTCTTTTTATGCATGATGAACCACAACATCATTTGATTTGTTTATCTAATGAATGTACACTATTTTTCTTTCTCATAATGTAGTTTTTCTGTGAATGATCACTTCATGAAAGGCCATGAACATACTATTTTTTTCAATTCTTGCGGATTGTTATTTTATTTCCTCATATGTAGCTTGTCAATTCTATTATGTATCCTCATTTTCTACAAATCCTATTGTTTCATAGTCATAGATAGTAGCATATAACAACATTACTCTTTTTTCTTGCATGATGATAGTGAGCACCTTCTTCTATTCCTGCATATTTCTTTAAAACTATTCATTACTCATGTGTCTCCTACATCATTATTGACCTTTTTAAGAATTTGCATCTCCTCCTCTACATTTCTCTTGTGATCTGTACTCTAGTTACTTTCTCATCTATTGCACAAATATCACCAGTCAACATGTTAGGTTAGTAAACAAACTAAACCAATTAATGTTTGTAGGTGAGTGTTATCTGAGATGGCACTCATTTATGAATATTGGTTGATTTGTTTGTGTTTGTTAAACTAACATATTGACCTAATATTGAAAAAGGTTTCTTATATAGAATTACTAAGTCACTTCTATTCAAATATATGTTTTCAAAAAACAACATACATCAGAATGATCATTAAAAGCAAAAGGTTTCATATTTAGAACAAGTCCCTTTAATACTATCTTTCACTTAGTGTGGATGCACATTTTCTTGTTACATTGAATTTTTTAGATGGATATGCAACATTAGAAGAATTGATTGTATGTTGTTTGTGTTTCATGCATTGCTTAGACCCAGCTGGATCTAACACCATTTTCTCTCTCATGCAACAGGTAAAACCCTAAAAACCTGATGAAGATGAAGACCTGGACTTGGAGACCTAGAACTTGACAAACAACCAACTGGCAACCGACACACAACAAGGTAATGCATGGGACCCCTACTCCATACTTGTATCATGCTTTCTATTTCTACAAATTTACTCTTGTGATTGACATGAAATGTGAAATATGAAAAGACACAGGAATATTACATTCAGTTTAAATGCACAATGTAATTGATCAATTATAAGTTTCAAATTCTGAAATGTGATCAAAACTTAGAGTACAATGACAATTTTTTACAATGAATGCAATGATGAAATGTTAATCAACGGTACGTGAAGGATAATGTTAATTGGACCCCTAAAAATGTAATTTTTTCCCTATGTGTTTATTCTTGTGCATGCTGTTATTTTTGGGTAACAATTTTGGAAACTTCTGCTAGATGTTTGCCTGCTAGACATGACCTATAGACCTTATCCTTGGGCTATAGGGTTAGAAAACCAAAAACCATGAATGCAACCATTATTGAATTGAAAATGTATCTAAGCTAGACCTATGCAACCTAAAGACCTAGTGCTTGAACAACACTTATTGAAAAATGAAACCTAAAGTAAACCTAACCCTCAAAGCAAAGCTTGAGGTGTATTCCATTAACTGGAATTTGAAAAAACTTCTCCATCAGTTGTGGACAACTGATAAGCATTATTTTCTTTGCAAGCTGTAATAACAAATGGGCCTGACCAAAAATTGTTAAATTTATCATGTTGGTCTGCTCTTCTCTTCAATACATCCTTCTTGAGTACTAGATCACCTTCTTTGAAATACATGGATATAGCTCTCTTATAAAAAGACCTCTTTAGGTTCTGCTTTCTTTAATTCCCAATAACTTGTTTAGGTTTTATTCTATGCATCCATAAGGCTGCCTTTAGTTTAGAGTGCCAATCCCTCTTGTTTTCTTGTAGAGTCTTTTTAATGATCCTAATTAGGTTTTTATTAGTAGATTCTGCAAGACCATTACCCTGAGGATAATAGTTAGAAGAAGTATTTAAATAAATGCCATTCTTGACAGCCCATTATGTTATAGCTGATCCAACAAAAGTGAAAGCATTATCTGACACTATTGATTGAGGAACCCCAAACTTTGTTACAATATCATCATATAATTTCAACACAACAGATCCAGTAGATACCTTTAGTGCAATGGCTTTATTCCATCTGGTAAAATTGTTTGTGGTAGTTAAGATCCACTTACGACCTGCAATAGAATTAGGATTTATTTGACCTATAAAGTCCACTCCCCATTTATTAAATGGCTAATCCACAATGATTGGCTTTAAGGGATATCATACCAACCTCTATTTTCCTACAAACATAGCACACTTTTGGCATTTTCTTACCCACAAATGAGCATCTTCAAATAAATATGGCCAATAATAGCCATCTCTTAGAATTTTATAGGCTGTAGTTTTAGGGTTGAAATGCCCTCCACAAGATCCATCATGGAATTCAGATAAAATCTTGTTTTGATCTACATAATCTATGCATTTGAGAAGCATACCGGAAAAATATTTCCTATAAAGAGTATTATCAATTAGAGCATAAGGAATAGATTGTAACCTAAAGTATCTTCTTTTGGCTTTATTAAGATTTACTAGACATTGACTAGTTTACAAAAATCTAGTCATTTCTGATAACCAGGATGTTGAATCATTAATTAGTATAGAATTACCTTGGGGCAAGGAAACCTCTTCAATGATTTTAAATTTTTCTTCTCCTTATGCCATCTGAGCACATAAGCCTTTGCCTCTAACCATCTTAGTCACATGGATTTTCACATCATACACCATAACTCTTGTTATCCATCCTGCCCTCTTTTCATTCACATATTTGTTCAATAATAACTCTTTAATGCTAGGGTGTGAAACCATTAGATGTATTCTATTCCTAGCAAAAAAATGCTTAAAATCTTGTAAGGCTTTAATAGAAGCTAGTACATGTTTCTCTACAAAGCTGTATCTTTTCTCATAATCATCCATAACTTTGCTAAAAAATGAAACTAGTTGCTCATGTTCATCCTCATTCTTTTGCACCAGCATTGTTGAAATAGTGGCAATGCCACCATAAGCATATAAAATAAAATCCTTAGAGAAATCATGATTATTTAAAGTAGGGGCTGAAGACAAAGCCTACTTGATCTGTTCAAAACTCCTCTTCCCCTCAACAGTCTAGCTGAAAAGGTACATTTTTTTCAACATGGAAGTCAAAGGTTTCAATAGATTAGCAATATTAGGAATAAATTCTCTAACAAAATAAATACTTCCAATAAAACTCTATAATCCTTTCTTATGTTTTGGCAATGATAATTCTAGAATTGCATAAATCCTCTCAGGATCAATAGTTGTACCTTCTTTAGACACGTGGTATCCTAAAATCTTACCTTCATGTACTGCAAATATAGAATTTTTTGGGTTAAGAGAGATTCCAAACTCTCTACATCTTTGTAACACTTGTTTCAGATGATCTATGTGCTAGTTTGCAACCTTGCTGTAAATTGTGACACCATCTAGATATACTAGAACCAATTTATACATCAAATTCCTGAAAGCCATGTCCATTGCTTTTTGGAATGTATCTCCTTCATTTGAAAATCCAAATGACATTCTCCTATAAGCCATTGTACCCCATTTGGTGGTTAAAGTAGTTTTAAACTGATCTTCATCTCTTACTAATACTTGGTTATAGCCAGAATAACCATCAAGAAGAGAGAATATCTCAGAACCAGAGACATATTGAAGGATTTTTTCCATAGAAGGAAGAGGGTTCCTATCTTTTAGAGATGCCATATTAAGGTCTCTAAAGTCTACACAAAGTCTTATCTCTCCATTCCTTTTTCTCAAAGGAACTAGATTTGAAACCCAAGATGTATGCTTGATAGGAAATATAATACCACCATTCAGAAGTTTATTCAGTTATTTCAACATTAAAGGTTCTAACTTATGGTTAATAGGCCTTTGCCTTTGTCTGATAGGCCTAGCATTTGGCTCTAGTTCTATGGTATGATGGGTTAATTAAGGATGAAATCCTTTTAAGTCAGCATAATCCCATGCAAACACATCATTATATTCTCTAAACAGATCACTAAAATATTAATTTTATTCTAAAGAATTAATGTTACCAACCTTCAAATACTTGTCTCTGAATATCTCCACTTCTTCATAGTGATCTTCCTTAATCAGCAAGTTGGTTTTATTCTTTTTGAACTGCTCATCAGAGTTGAAAGCTGACTCTAGGTTGACCAATCCTTTTGGAAGCTTGTTAGCCTTCAGTTGAATGATTTGGTTTTCCATTTGCTGGCTGATTTTGTCATTTTTAGAAGCTGAGAAGTCCTCAATCATAAAACTTAAAATATGTTCATTAGTGTTAAATACCCACCAATTGATATCATTTTCAGGGATAGATGGCCTCACAACAATTTTGACATGTGACTGATCTGAGATATGTCCTTTATTTTCAGTAATTGAAACATGAGCACCAATACCAGCCAATCTATCATCATCCATATTTTTCCTTCTAGGAATAGAAATGAGGTTAAATGCATCAAAATTATCCAAAATATCAGAAACTCTGGATCTATGCAGCTTTAAAAGATCATTTTTAACAATATTGATACCTCTCACCTATTTTGCTATCAACTAACTGTCCCTAAATGCCCTTAATCATTTAATTCTTCTTTTCCTTGCCCACTCTAAACCCTAAATAAGACTTTCATATTTAGCTATATATTGTTAGAAAATGGAAAAGATAACTTGTATGTAGCATAAAATTTATCTCATTGGGGTGAAACTAGCATAATTCCTACACCAATACCAGCTTTATTCTTAGATCGATCAAATTATAAGTCCCATAGCCGGTTAGATAATTATGATTTAGAACATTGGTCTTTAATCAGATTAGGCAAAACTACATCAGATTCTAACATCATATAATTATCAAATCCAGAATCAAACACATCATCATCTTGATAATTTCTAGTTGCCCATTCATCCAGAACAATATCAGGATACTCCTTTGTTTGTGTTTTATATCCTAAACTTTCATTGATCTCATCTAGATCTATGATCACACAACTTGCATTAATGGGGCTAGGATTATAAGGCTCTATGTGATCTTTGGCCCATAACTCTGATTTTATGGTTATCTTAGTACCATATCTGGTTCTGAAATATAAGTGGGACCAATCAGATGAGAAATATCTATCTATTTTGGTTGTGAAGTCCCTTGACAACATAGGGAAAAATAGGGTGGCAGATCTATGACAAAAATATCTTGATAAATTGCAAAATTTGGACATGAGTGTAAGGTCAAGCTTGCATTTTTAACAACTCCTAAGGTCATGACTAAAGAACCATCAAGTTGGACCACTCCTTTCTCTAGGGGATCATACTTTAAATCGAACAAATTAGATATCTTCTTTGGCATGATAGTGTTGGCTACACCACTGTGTTCCATACAATCATGCACTAATTTTTTTCCAATGATCAAAGAAACATAAAAAGGAGGAGGCTTACTATTTGCATTTTTCTTACCTTCCTTTTCTACTATCTTTTGGACATTTTCTGGCTTCTTATCAATTGTCACTGTTGATTTCTTCAAATTTGCATTCCTTTTATTCACTTGTGGTGGTGGTTGATGCACTTTAGCCTACTTCTTTTCTTCTTCAGATATTTCTTTTTTAACTTTAGAGGTCTCTGAATTAACCATAACCACTCTAGGAGGGTGGTGAACTACTTGTTGTGAACTTGATGTCCCTTTAGACAACTCTTCCTTCATCATTTTAGCTTATCCTAGAATGGATAATGAATCCCACCTAGAAATAGAAACATTCATCTTCATCATGTTATCAACAATATTATAGAAAACAACAAACTGTTCCTTCTGAGGTGATTTACCAATGGTCTAGTCTACCTACCTCTGATGGTGTGTTTCTTTGTTTGCAAGAGTAGAGGACCCCTTTAGAATAGAAACAAAAGGAGTGAGTGGTGATTGAGTTGTAGAAACAATCCTAGCAGATGACTACTCCAATTCTAGAGCTCTCTTCTTGGCTCTTGTGTTTGTTGATACAAGTGAATCATCACTTACTCCACAAAATTCTTCCTCTTGCCAATTCAGAAATACAGTGTCCAGAGTAGTCAGATTAGAGTCTTGTTGAGTCTCATCTATGGATGCAATGGGTTGTGAATCAATCACACTCTTAACCATTAGGGCTTGATTAAGAACCCCATTAGTGCACTTAGACTGATTGTGCGGTTCATTATAAGGATAGCACCATTCATAATTAGCACCAAGATTATTTTGGTTAGGAACAATATCCTTAACAGTATTAAGAGGTGTGGTATTATAAGGTCTATAAGTCCTTTGGTTCTAATTTTTCCTATTTGAATTTCTATTTTCTTGATGTTGCCGCTTCTTGCCTTGGTAAATTGGCTAATTAGGCTACTGGGATGAAGAACTAGCAACCTGGTTTTGAGTATGTGCTATTGGATTGCCTTGAGTTTTCTACCTTTTAAGGTTAACCAACTCATTTCCAAAGGTTTGTAATAAACTCTCAATCTTCCGTTGGCTGTCTTTTATGCTTTGAAACTCATTAGAAGGGACAATAGGCATTATCTCCTCACTTTTGTAAAATGGAAATGGAGCCAAAGGTGGAGAAATTAATGGCATATTGGACTGGATACTAGGAAAGAAATGCATAGGTGGCCTAGGAGATATCTTCCCTTCCTGAATGAGGTTGTTCTCTACCCTAATTGCAAAATCAAAATATTGGGGTAAATAATTCCCCCCATGGATCATATCATTACTGAAATATCATTATTCAAGCTTTTAATAAAGTACAAAAATGCATAATCGGCAGAGGGTCTTACCGTGACAAGATTCCTATTCCAAGTCTTTTTGAAATCTAAGATTGAAATCACTTATCTCTTCTTGTGGAGCCCTTGAAATAGTAGTTATTTGTTCCACCAAAGAAAGATTATCAGATTTATCTTCAAGAAATTTAGACAATTCCTCACCTAGTGCATCCCATGTAGCAATGGATCCAACTCGGAGAGTTTGGAACCACTCCAATGCTTTTCCCTTCAATGATGCAGATAGTAGCCTCAAAGCTACATCTTCCTCCGTGATGTGATGGACATTGCAAAGAGAAGAAATATCTCTAATGTGCTCAATAGTTGTTGTTTGTCCTTCTCCCATGAAAGATGATAGTCCTTTCAATGTTGCTAATGGTATGTTGTTGTGATTTGAAATCCTAAAAGAATTACCTTGATCAAATGACACAAAAGGTAGCCTCCTAGCCATCCTTGGTGGTGGTGCAATAAAATTTTCAGCTTCTAGTGGTTTTTCTTCTGATGGTTGTTCAAGAACAACTTGAAATTGAAGTGCTGGAAGACTTTCTGAAGATTCCTAATCTGAATCTAGTAAATAAACGTAGTAAGTGGGATGAGCTGAACTTCTCTTAGATCTTCTTTTCCATGGTCTTCTTGGCTTCCTACCCCTTTCTACATGCTAGAAGGAGAGCTCTTTTGGACCTCTAGGATCTCTATGTAAAGTTCTTCCTCTCCTAGTATGTCATAATTGAAAATACAGAAAATCTTTTCCACTCCTTGTTTGGATTTTGTTCATGTATCACGAGGAGTCCCACCGCGCCTACCAAAAACTATTGAGGTTTAGAATTTCCACCCTAACTCAGGCATTGGGGCTTTGATAGTACTCTATCCTATCAATGGAAACCTTCTCTAGATGTGGGTGGACTATGATTAAGAAGGAGTCTCCAAATTCTAGGCCGGTTCCTATTTGATATGGGATATCACCTCCTGATTAATAATTTAATGAGGAAAGGGGAGAAGGAAGATTTTGAAACAAAAACTAAAAGTAAAGATGGGGTGATACACCAAGAATGAAATCAGACTTTGTTTGGAAAATAATGCAGAAATCTTAATTGATATACCAAAGCTTGATACTCTGAATCTCTAATCAACATATAGGTTAAAAGACTTGGCTACTAGGGTATAGACCACAAATAACTTAATCAGTCATAAGACATACATATTCTTGATGAGGTTTGAATTTCATTTTCATAGAGGAGGAATAATGGACATTCACTTCTCCTAGCTACCATAATGAATAACACTTATGAAGAAAGATTAAAACAGGATTTGGAATACAAACTCAAAAGTATATAGAGAAAATAGATTGTCTTCTTTATTATCCTCCAAAAATCTAACAAAATAGGTTACCAATGATATCTCCAAGGCATCAAGGAACAATATGCTCACTTTTAGCCCTTTCTCCAAAATTTGCAACCCCTAAACATGAAGTAAAAGGTCCACTATATAGTCCATATGGCCCAATTTTGAAAATCATTTCCCTCCAAAAGTCCTCCAAAAATAGCACATCAACAAACCTAAAGCTTAAAAAGAGCCCTAAAACAAGCCCTAAAACATGGACCCTAAAGTCGGTGCACAAAAGATGCATCCCTTTCTGTTATAGTAATTATTTATCTTCACTTATTAATTAGATCACTTTGATTCAATTATTAAGTTTTCTATTACTCTATTTTACCTAAGCTGCCTCTTAGGTGCACATAATTAATATTTTATATTTATTATTATGCACAACCTAGATTTTTACCTTTTTAAGGTTTTATTCACCTTATAGGTTAAACTCTTTTAATTATCGTTCATTATCTTGGAATACAATTTCTCTCACACCACTGAGATTTTCCAAGGCTTTGTTTTTTTTTTTCTCTTTGGCTTCCTTTCAACAACAGGTTATTTGCATGCATGTGTTCTTGGTGAACTGTGAAGTTGGTTTTATCAACTTCTACATGGTAGGAGAGCTTCCCTACTGCTACCTGGTCTAGAGGTCTTGAAGCTGTGATTTGAAGATGAAAACCATAGCTTGTCTAGGATTTTTTTCTTCAATGTGGAGGAGCCTCTTTTGTTTGGATCATTTTGAGCAAAAAAGACACTGCCATTACGCTCAGAGGGCCGGAGACATCAAATTTTCATATAAAGTTGGCCATATTTGGCCACTATAGATTATGGGAAAAAAAATTGCCCCTCAAGCTATATGAAACGCTTCCCGAGAGATTTTTTTTTTTAAAATAAAAAAAGGCATTTTAGGTAACATTTTGGACGCAACCTTGGAGCGACACCATTGCGCCACCTCAGTGCCACCCAGCCTAGCTCGGCCTGGCCCACCCACCGACCCTCGTCGGCGCGCTGTCCACTCGCCACCAAGCAATAACCAATGGAGCAGCACCTCCCGGGTGCCGTCGCACAACAGCCTAACCGCCACCACCGCCCGGAAGCCATAGGTGACATCACCAGTGACATCACTTTCCAGCCAGGATTTTCCAATAGTTTTTCAAAATTTTTGGCACTTTTTTAATTTTGTGGCAACCGAAAAAATTTTTCCGACGACAGGCCTGTGACGTGCCGATGGCCATCAAATTTTTTCTTGGGTGCTATGACAGTCATTTGACCATCAAATTATTTGTGGTCTCTATGTTTTTCTAGAGAGCTCTTTTTCATATGTGTAGTTAGTTATTTTGGCATATCTTTTGCATACGATGTCCATTTTTGAAAAACAAAATATCACCAGAAAGGTGTTTTTGAGATGGATGTGTTGATGCTAGTCTAATTTTATGATTTTTCCATTTGAGCTCTTGTTTTACATGTTGAATTAGAGGCTTTTGTTTCCTTCATCTCTGAATCTGGCGTCCAGGTTTTCTTCTAGTTTTTTGTGCTTTCTATAATTGTTTGTTTGTTGTACGGGGGATAGAATTATAAATTGTATGGGGGTTCTCTTTCATTTCTATAATTTACTTCAGAGGAGACCCTTCTACTTCCATATTCTTCTTCTCTCAATGTCAGACCCCTATGTGGCCCGACTAACACCACATAATTATCACACCTAGAAAGCACACATGACCAGGCTATTTATGTAACATGGATTATGATCATGTCTAGATGAGCACCAAACTATCTTGCAGTGCCCTTTTGAGGTTCTTCAGAATAGAAACAAAATGGATGAAGCCATGGGATTGATTGTGTTAGGGATTTTTCTTGTATGAACCACAATGCTTGAAATGTCTATGTGAACCTTGTACCTTCTACTCCTGATTCAGAGACAAGAAAAGCCTAATTGCTAAGGACTGGATAAGGTCCTTCTTCATTTTTGAGCTCCACAATTACTCAGGCAGGTTTTACCTTTCAAGATGGCTGCTAACATAGTATTTGTTGATGTGGACACTGATTAGTTATATATCTTTATTGAACCAACTTATGAATAATCTTGTTGATGATCAAGAATAACCATAAACAAGATATTACCATGCAAATCATAGTTATTAACATAGCAACAACCAGTGATACAAGGATTCTCATCCTTCTTCCTTTTCTTATAGGAGGGAAAACCTAGTGGATTCTCTCTTTAAGGAATCAATAACATGGACAGTGTCCTGCTGATAGAGGTCCTTCACAAGTTTAGCTTATATGTTCTTAGTAACAGAGTTTTAAATTGATTTGGTTTTGATAACTTGGAATATCTGAGACATAGATAGATAATCAGAATGTTTTCTGAACCAGTGCCTATCCTTAGGGCTGTAGAGTCAATAATAAGTAAAGAAATTACAGAAACAACATACACTGAACTGCCTTACAGCTCAAACAATTAGGACAGTTTGCCTTACAAACTATCTTGTTACCTCAAGACCACTGTGTCAGATCCTTAACAAAGTAGTATGCTTCTTAAAATCATTCACAACATTTAATTCTTTCCTTGAAAGAAAATTGTAAACAATTAGATGGTTACCTTATAACCAGAGTGTTACTGAATACCTTATAAACTTTAACATAGAAAAGCATACACACAAAGTAAAGAGACAACAGTTGAGAAGAGTAAAATTGCACTGTATTTCATTTATGTAATCCAGCTCATTCATACATGAAAATTTTACACAGCTTTAAAAGATATACATGAACCAGAATATCTGAATTCTGTAGTATATTTATCTCTTCGTTACAAAATGTTCTGAAAGATCAAAGACCTCTAACTATTACAAGTCTTATGATATATATAGGTTTGAGACCACCTTGGAATCCCTAAGGATGCAACAAGCTTCGGATAGTCTCAAAAACCTAACCCTAAAGATATAAGAGAGACAAAAGAAAGAGAGAGAAGAAATGATAAGGTGACTGAGTCAAAAAGGTAAAATCATATATCTTTGTTCTTCTCCCGACCCTGCGACTGCAATCTAATTTGTAAGTGGCAGCTGGTGTAGTTATGTGAAGTCTTGGTAGTTGTTCTTGCCTGCTCATCTATATTTATTTTTGAAATAATTGTCCATCATGTCTATGAATAGTGCAGCCCAAGTGTCACCTCACTCATCGTCCAAAATTTCCTCCTCTATCACAGGTTTCTTTTTCTTGGGTGTTGTCATGACTTCCCGTGCCTTTACTTCATCATCTATCAGCCAATTGAAGTCTTGGGTACTCTGTACCTGCACTTTCTGTCTGTCCCATCTCACATCGGTGATGTTTTTGAAATCAAGTAGGAACTTGTTGATGTCTGTCTCAGCTTTGAATGCTTCATCTCAAAGCAGATTAAACCCATTAATATCAACCTCTGTTCCTAAAAGAAAAGCCTCTTCACTAGGCATTTTACTGTCAAACTCAGCTCTCCAGGCATCAATTGTTTTCACCTGGTCATCTTCTCCTTTCAAGGTAGGAATAAACCTATTAAAATTAGCTGAAAAGAGACTCAACTTAGCCTCTATTTGGTTCAATTTTCCTTTGAAGAATGAGAGAGAAACATTAACCCTATTGATCTCATCTTCTACCTCTATTACAATTGGAGGGAATTCTGCCCTTATGTTCTGCAATGAAGACAATTTCTCAAACAGACTAGCCCTGGCAGACCACTTTGTGAAGTAGGGGTTTAAAATCAGAAGATACCTTAGTACTTTAGCATGCAAAATAGGCAATTTTTTATAAGTATTAATTACAATATCAGCTTTTTCTTTTAGGATATCAATCCTATGTTGTAATATGCCTCTTAATGCCTTCAATACTATAGCATTCCCCTTTTCTTCATCCACTTTCTGTTCTACAGCTTCTTCTGATCTAGGCTTGTCCTCAATTTGTACAGGTGGTGGTTGTGCTGGCACATACACAACCTTAGGCTTTGTCTTTAGCTCCTCCAACAATTTGTTTATCAACTCCTTCCATTGGTACAATTCAATATGGCACATGTCCCTGTCTTTTGACAGTGCACTTATTTCTTCTAACAGAGCTGCAAACCTTTCAGACAATTGCTTTGTCTTGTCTTCATTTAACTGAGCCTAGTGTGTCATAATTTGAGAGATCTCTAAATCTCCTATGTTATGTACTGACCACACCATCTCGTTCCCCACCATACTCTCTTGAATATTCACCAATTGGGGCTTCTGTTCTTTAGGGCTCAGGTTCCACATTTTAAAGGCTTGTGATTTTGGGTCATTCCCAAATCCTTTGATCATTTCCCCAATTTGTACTTCATGGACCATCTTAAGGTCAGGCTGCCTCCCGATTTGATCAATGACAAATGCAGATGCCAAATCTCAGCCTTCAGCTAACAAGATACCACTTCCCAATACCAACTTCCTGGCATCCTCAGAACAAATGTCCTCAATTTCAGGATCATATGTTTGCAGGGCCACAAGAGCATCATTAGTAATTGTCTCCTTCCCATCCACAAGTAATTGGTATTTTAGTTGGTTTTCTTTGTGCCATCTAAGGAAATCCTTAAATTCCTCAGTCTTAACAAAATTATCATCATCCAGGAACTTCTGCTGGTTAAGAAATCTTTCATCCACATGTGACCTTAGTGGGATCTCAACTTTATCTTCTGGATCAGGCATT
>MU223575.1:4935473-4955022 GCA_018584345.1 Thuja plicata | reverse complement strand
CCAATTTTCTAGATACTCACAAGGCCTAAGTAATTGTATGACCTTCAAGGGAATTCTGGTTCTTTTTATTCCCAGACTCTTAATGATTGGATACACAATCCAATTCTCAAAGGCACAGAAGTCACAATTTTTTGAAGTATAGTTCCAAACCCTAACCCAGAACTGGACAGGATTTGGTTGTCCTTGGAAGAATCTTTGAAGAACTGTAAAAATTTTGGCTCTTCCTTCCCCTTATGGTTTTTCAATTTCTTCTGTGTAGTAATGAAACCCTCGTGCATCTCATCGATTATATGCTAGATATAATCATAACTGGTGCTTTAATGCACCTCTTGTAAGTCCAAGACCATCATTAGGATACCATGGCCTATTCTCTCTGCATCTCCATCTATTCCCAATACTCTGCAAAGAGCATAGGCATTGTATTTGATATAAAAATGTAGGTCCTTATAATAATAAGGATAGGGTTCAGCTTTAGGACCTACATAATCTCTTAACTCTTTTGGCATGTGATTCTTCAACAAGCTTCTTGCCACACCAGCCTTGGTACTATATCTTTTCTCCTGCTTCTTCATGTCAATTTTGGTTGACATGGTACTGAATTGACCAAAAGCTTGCATAAAATAATTCCTATTCAATATCAACAAGGCAGTTCCATCCTCTCTTTTGATGGTCTTAGTTAGGGCATCATAATGGTTTTCCAGGTCTAGAAATAGGTCAACATCAAGAAATACGTCAGGTACTAATAGCCTACCCAAACCAGATATCCAAGGGTTTGAAACAGGGATAGGTTTATCAGAATTATTATAAAATTATGAAAATAGAGAGAAAACTATTGTACCCGGGGTTGAAGCATCTCTGATGTTCTTGAAGTCATCTTTGAAGACACCAGCATCAATTTTCCTATTCTGTGTCGAACCTAGCAGAAGCTGTAAAAATTCATCTGAGAAGCTAGGTTTTCCTTTTTGCTCCTCTCCACTGCCTCCACTTGTAGAAGCCACGCTCACAGCTCTACTCATCTTTGCAAACACTTGATTCACTTCCTGGAATGATATTGAAACAAATCTAAATTCCAATATCAACAGTCTGTTCTGAAAACAATTCTCTGTAACTCTTAGAAGTTTCTTATCACTTGAAAACACTGCAACTGCTCAAAATATCTATTTTTCGCTGAAAATAACAACTTGGCTCTGAAATCTAAAAATTTGGTGAACAAGAATGAATGCATGATCCTCTATTTATAGCCATTCTAATTCAAATTACATGGCTCATGATTCAGAAACGTCAGTTCTACCATTAAGTTACCATGCTGTGAGCGTTCGAAAACCTAGCCGTAGTTGCACGAAGTTGACAGAAAATTAAATTTGAAATTATAAATATTTGGTGCAATGATCATACGTTTAAGACAGCTGACATGGCATTCTCTTATTTTTCCTCTATCATACATGTCAGCTACCTTTTGTGCATAGTAACCAAAATTCATGCATCTGATTGGCCGCCGGGTGATTCATTCTGTCACGTCAACTACTTAGCGCTGCACTTTTGATCTTGTTATTTGGCGACCTTGCGACCACGTTGATTCTCTTTGTCATGAGCACTTTTCCTTAACCTTGGTTTACTCTCCAGATTAGGCGATGAAGAACTTTCTTTACCTTGGCTGACCCAAGTCCATCAGGTGATAAGGCGACTACATTGAAAATCTAAGTCGCGTTGAGTTAATACTAACTCACCATCTTTCTCTAGACTTGGTGACAAACCGTTACCTTTTTACCTTTTCATGATTATTTCTTTGGTCACTTAGTCAGGAGATCCTGTATCTTTACCTTTAACTTAAAGCACGTGCTCATTTTCTGTTCACAGCGACCTTGCGACATACCTTAATCGCCTAGTCGGGAGGACTTTTTCCCTGGGGCACTTTTATCTCCAGACATCGTGACTGCCACAGGATCATCTACTTCGTGCATCGGACGGTTGTCGTTTAATCGCTTAACATTTCTTCATGCCCTTAAGTCATTTGGAGACTCTGCGACTAAAGGAAAACATACCTTAGTCTCTTTATCGCGTGATCCACTTTCTTCTTCAAGCGATCTCCCGAAAACCATTCATCTTATGATAGATGTCATCTATTATTTTGTCCACCCAATGCATACTGGAAAGCTGAGTCATTACTCCTGTTTTGGTGACATCCCGACTGAAGGAAGTCACTAACATCAAACAGTTAGTCGCGGAATCGGGGCTGTTATCCCTTAACTGCCATTTCATCACGAGACCACGTGACTGAAGGAATACTTAACTTTTTGTTATGACCTGATCTAGCGATCACGCGACATGAAGTGAATCACGAAGTCTGATGACATTTCTTTGACTTGTTGACTTCTCATGCGATCACCCGACTGAGTAGTGGGCCCCATTTCTTATAAAGCTTTATGACATGAGTTCAAGCGACAACCCGACTAAAGAGAAATCACTAAGTCTTGAGACACTGAGAGAATATTCAGTTTTATAAGGAGACTACGCGAC
This sequence comes from Thuja plicata, assembly GCA_018584345.1. NCBI lineage: Eukaryota > Viridiplantae > Streptophyta > Pinopsida > Cupressales > Cupressaceae > Thuja > Thuja plicata. Next base: position 4,952,505 of record MU223575.1, on the reverse strand, counting down.
ATAAGGCAAAAGCAAAGTCGGGAGACGATTTTAGCATATTCGATCTTGGTAATGCGATCAGGCGACCTAAATTTAAAGCACATGTCTTAAAAGACTTTAAAAAGGTAACGATGAAATATAAAGACATGGCCTAGGGCTTTAAAATGCATTGTTTTAATATTTGGATACTAGGGTTTTCAGGGTTTTGACAATCTTGGCAAGGTTTAAACATGAAAACCTGAAAATTTGCAGAGAGCAGGACAAGGAACAAGGCACAGCAGCAAAAACAGGAAATACAACCAATAGATTGCACTGAACATCTCTGAGAGTCTCCTTTTTCACCTGGATGGTTTGGCAACTCCTAGGTCTATTTGGGGTAATTTTTCAGATTTGTTTGGCATATTGAATGAATTCCATGCACTTCAGCTTGATGCAAAGCTAAATTCTTTGAAACCTACCAGGTTTCCCACCATTGAGGACTTCCTAATGAAGTTCAAGTATTTGCATTCAATTTTGCAGGGATGTGGGAAAACCAAGACAGATGATGAGTGTATCTTCTTGATACTCTCAAATTTGAGAGGACAATATTAGATCTTTTCTTCAAATTTCTACTCCACTATGGATTATTTGGGTGCTAGACACACCATGTCTTCATTTGAAACATTCTGTGATTGGTTGACATGGAAATAGGAAAAGATCCAATAGATGGATGCTTCTGGCTCTTTAAGCCAAGTATTGGTTGCTCAGTCTTCATGGGGAAACCAAAATAGAAAGCCAAACTGAAGAAAAATATTGTAGGCAATGAGTATTCCTCGAAACTTGCAAAGAAAACTCATTCACAACCTCCAGTTAACCCTTCCAAGGGTAAATCTTCTTTGAATTCTACTGATTCTACCTCTAAGACTAAGAAGAAATCAGTTGAGACCTATAGCTTTTGTGGAAAGGATGGACATCCTATTTCTAGTTGTTGGAGACGTTTGGAGGCTTTAGAGGAAGCCATGAAGGAGCATCACATTTCTACTCCTTAGTCCACATCCTCCCCTGCAGGGAAAGGTCATTATCTTACTGCACGAGCAACAACCTATGGGCCCACTTGGATTTTAGATTCCACTACGTATCACCATATGACTCACACTCAGTAGTTGGTCACCTCACTTGATCCTTATGCTACTTCACATATTGTTGTTGGGAACTCATCACACCTTTCAGTTTTGGGTTCTGGGTCTATTGCATTAGTTGGGGGTTCTCTTTAGGATGTTCTTTTTGTCCCTGATATCTTCATGAACCTATTGTCTATCTATCAAATTTTTCACTCTGGATCTAGTAAGATAGTTGAGTTCTCACCACATGATGTGGTTATTCAGGACTTACATGATTATGATTTGATTGTGGCTACTGGGAGTGTTGACTCTGCATCCCACCTATATAGATTTGATGGATTTGATTCTTTTGATGGCACAAGTTCCTGTCTTATAGCACATGTATATTTAGTGAGCAGACTTTGGCATGATAATTTGGGCCATGTCAATTATAGATATCTCCATCAGATGAGCACACAAGAACTTGTTCTTGGGCTTCCATAGATTTCTTGCATTGATGGTGTTTGTCAAGGTTGTGTTCTTGGCAAACAACATAGGGATCCTTTTCCTCATGGATGAGCTACTCATTCTTTGGCACCATTGGAGTTGATTCATAGTGACCTCATGTCATTTCCTACTCCTTTTTTTGGTGCCAGATATGTGCTCACTTTCATTGATGACTTATGCAAGCGCACATGGGTGTACTTTTCGAAGTACAAGTCTGATGTCTTTGATTCATTTTGAGTCTTTAAGACATATGTGGAGAAGGATTTTGGTCTTTCTATTTGACGGATACACATAGATAATGGGGGCGAGTATGTGAACCAAGCTTTCAGGGATTTTTTCTCTGAACATTGTCGTTAGCATCAATTTTCAATGCCCTACATCCCTCACCAGAATGGTTTGGCAGAGAGAAAGAACAAAACACTTCAGGAGATGGCTAATTGTATGATACAGACCAAGTTAATGGATTTGTCCTTTTTGGCAAAGGTAGTCAATTGTGCCTGATTCTCAGAGGAGAGAAATGGAGCAGAAGATCTGACACCTCACTTTTTTTGGCTACTACAAGGATTTTAAGGTGTATAGGTTTTTTGATCCTGATTCCAGAGAGGTCCTGTTTTGATGGGATGTCCACTTTGATGAGCACCTTCCTACAGTAGATACCCTGCTTCTAGAGTCTACTTCACTTACAACTACCCCCTCATCCCTTCCTATTTATTTTCAAGATGATGAGGATGATTATCTTGGTGATCCCTATTTACCTCCACCATAGGATCCTCCACTAATGCCTAGATGGGCTCGTGTTACAGTTGAGGCTGTAGGATCTCTGGCTGGTGATTGTTCCACCTCCCATCGCACCCAGTCTCATATTATGGGTTCTAGTCTTCTAAGTCATGCTATTTGTGGTGATCCTCAGACATTTGCAGCAGCGACAGGACATACTAAGTGGGACAGTGCTATGGAGGAGTATTCTTCTTTGATGAAGAATCATACTTGGGATCTTTGTTCTCTTCCTAAGGGAAGAAAGTTAGTGTGATGCAAGTGGTTGTATCATACTAGGTTTTCTATTGATGGTTCTATTGATAAGTACAAGGAACATCTTGTTGTGAAGGGTTTTTCACAGGTTGAGGGTATGTATTACACTAAGACATTTACCCCTGTCACCAAGATGAATTCTATTTGCCTTGTCTTATCCCTTACAGCTTCTCAGGGATGGCCTATTTTTTAGATGGATGTGAAGAGTGTATTATTGCATGGTGATCTTATTGAGGATATTTACATGGAGAGGCCTCAGGGATTTGTGTAGGATTCCTCCTTGGTTTGTAGACTTTGGCATTATTTGTATGGTGTCAAATAGGCCCCTCGGGATTGGTATGAGAAAATGGACTCCTTTCTACTTTCTATAGGCTTCACACACTGCCATTTCAATCCTATAGTTTACATTCAGCATTCTAAGGAAGAGTTTTTGATCCTTGCGCTATATTTTTATGATCTTCTCATCACAGGTAGCTCATCTTCTATGATTCAGGATGTTCAGGGTGCATTGATGGAGCAATTTGAGATGATTGATCCTGGTCTATTACACTTCTTTCTTGGTCTGCAAATTGTTTAGTCCACTGATGGGATCTTTGTTTACTAGCAGAAGTATTCTCTTGACATGCTTCAGTGCTTTTATATCCTTGATTTCAAGCCTTCTCCCACACCTTTTCAATCTAGTGTTACCTTGTCTACCTCTCGCACTTCACCTTCAATGGATCCTACATTGTATCGACAGTTGGTTGGAATTTTGTTGTACCTAACACACACACGTCCTAATCTCTCCTTTGTAGTTGGTCTTGTCTCCTTGTTCCCACATGAGCCTCATAAGAGTCACTGGAAAGCTGCCAAGCGTATTTTGAGATACATTCAGGGCACTCTTATGTATGCCATTCATTACACATCAAGGGCTGCTCACATTGTTGGCTTTGCTCACTTAGATTGGGATGGTGATGTTGATGATCATAAATATACTTTTGGCTTTGTCTTTTGTCTTGGCTTTGGTCCTATCACATGGTCATGCAAGTAGCATAATACTTATGCACTTTAATCTACAGAGGCTGAGTATAGTTTTGAAATGCATGCTAGTCAAGAGATTTTATGGCTTTGGCAGTTGATGACTAAGTTTTGTTTTCCTCCTGATTTTTCCACTATTCTATGGTGTGATAATCAGTATGTTATACACATTTCTTGAAACCTGGTGGAGCATCAATGCACTAAACACATTGAGCTTCATATGCATTTCATCCGTCAATAGATTTAGGATGGTTTTCTCTCTTTGGAGTACATTCCCACTGACACGCAGGTTGCTGACATCTTCACCATACCTTTTTCCTCTCTATGCTATCTTCGGTTGCATTCTATGGTTGGGGTGATGAAATTTGTCCTTGGGGGGTCTTGTTGAGGCCTTCCTTCCTTCATTTTTTTTAGCATGTTTTTTCTATCTCTTTTTGGAGAGGTGTTTTTCCCACTTGGTTTTCTCCTTTATCTCCAGTTTACATAGATTTCCTTGTATTGGGTACCTGATCAGGCCTTGTTGCCCGGACCCATTTTCCTACTTTCATAGCTGTGATAGGTTAGCTTACCTCCTAAACTTTGATTAAGGGGGGTGTTAGAGTAATTATTTATCTTCACTTATTAATTAGATCACTTTGATTTAATTATTAAGTTGTTTATTATTCTATTTTACTTAAGTTGTCTCTTAGGTGCATATAATTAATATTTTATATTAATTATTATGAACGACCTAGCTTTTTACCTTTTTAGGGTTTCATTCACCTTATAGGTTGAACTCTTTTAATTATTATTCATTATCTTGGAATACAATTTATCTCACAGCGCTGAGATTTTCCATGGCTTTGTTTTTTTGTCTCTTTGGCTTCCTTTCAGCAATAGGTTATTTGCATGCAGGTGTTCTTGGTGAACTCTGAAGTTGGTTTTCTCAACTTCTACCCTTTTCACCAACTTTATTACATGATATATTAATTATTCATAACCCTAAATGTATAAACCCCAACACATAACCCGACACCATAGTAATGAAACCTAACTCCACTAAGTCGATACCATAAAGAAACCCTAACGGCCAAGTAACCCGACCATAGTATAGCTAAGTTGGGGTAAGTTCAACTCCATACTTGACAACAGCTCATAGCTGACATAAACATACCCACTAAAAGGATATACTATTGTCTTCATGGCACTGCTTGGGGAATGTCGAGGCACTATGAACTAAAATTGCATTAACTCCATTTGGAAGTGGATTCAAAAAATGGGTAAAACACATTGCATAGTGTTTTCATCTCACTTCACTTAGGGTTTTCTCTGTGGCACCATCATGTTTGGTTGAAACTATAACTTGGAAGCATTAATCCATGGCATTGTATCTGCATCTTAACTTTGTGAAGAAGCTCGAGCTTCACGGGCTCTGTGGGAAACTGTGAGTTTGAGCTCTATTTTCCATAACATATGGTGCCTTCTGTGGATTTCTCTGGAGTTTGAGGTTTGTTTGATTGACTTTGGAGTAAAAGATCTCAGGCTCTATAAACTGTGAGTTAAGGCCCGTGGCTTTCACTACACAGAAACACATGGGAATACTTGAATAACTCGGGCTTATGAGGTTTTAATGTGATAACATGTGGTGTTGGCTATATGTTTTGAACTCAGGTTTGGAGTTGGTATTTTTTTAACAACCACCGTAAGATTGGACTAAGTCTTGGTGCATGTGTATCTGGGTACCTGTTCAAAACAACACAAACACTCAATAGGTCATTGCATTAGTTCAAATGGTTAGATAAAACGTTCAAAACCACTAATATCGGCCTATTGCCTTCTAACTAGAAAGAGTGTGATTAGTTGCATATTAGCCCTCAGAATATGCTACAACCAATACTATTCTAGCATGAAGGATTTAATTCAAATTTAAACTAAAAATATGAAAAAGCATGCAATCTAGCTTTAAAAGATGAAACTAAAAAAAAGAACTAGCATGAGATAAAAGATGAAATATGAGTCTAATATTAATTCAACAGCATAACAATGTATTTTGGATCTAAAGTGAAGGCTTCTTTTCTCTCAAAACAGGCTTCTATTTATAGAAGAATGGGAGAGAGAGAGGGGGGACAAGGTTCATTTATGAATTAGGAGACTCATAAATGAAGATGTAAGAGCCATTAATGCCCAAGGCATTAATAAGGCATGGGAGAGACATAGGCTTAAGGCAACTTCATTAATAAGGCATTAATGAAAGCCTTAAAGAGGCAAGGGAGGATGTAAGAGAGTGGCTTGAGAAAATAGACTTTAAGAAAGTCCAGCTTGGGAAAGTGGACTTTCTCAAGTGGGTTGAGTTGTTAAGTATTCCTTAATGGAATGTGACAACATTAGGAGGTGGGTTAGAGAAGAGTTTAGGATTATAATTAGATTAGCATGGGTGAATGGGTTGAGAAGGGTTAGAACCCAGGGTAGAAGTGGTTGACAAGGGTTAGGTTGAGGTTTGAGGGAATATTAATAAATGAAATAAACTTATTTAATTCATTTAGAAATATAGGAGTTAATTATTTAAACAATGAAATTGCTTTTTAATAATTATGGGACTATAGCCATTTTAATTAAATTAAATAGGCTAGGGGAATGGGTTATTTGCAAGTGGATATTTGATTTAGGGATTTATTTAATTCCTTTATAATTAAATACTATAGCCATGTTTTATTTTTGATTTGATTTGATTGGTCGAAATTGATTTGAATTATATCGCTATAATAGTTAATATAAATCAGTGATAAAAATCACCTAGGATATTAAATTGATTTAAAGAATTATGCCAAGCAGTAATAGGGTCGTTTGGACATAAATCGAGGGTATGGTCACACTTAGGGAAAACAGGGTCCATAGTTTTGATAGACCAAATTCAGGTGGTTACAAGTCTAAGCTGTAGTTGAGAGGTGTGGAGTTACCCATGGAATTTGGTCTCGAAACTTGGAATATCTCAACCACAACTTTAGACTCATCCCATGTTTATGGTGAATCTTGAATGAAGCTTGTAGTGGCCGTGGATTTCTCTATTGGAACATATAGAGCTCGGGCTACATTCTTCTATTGGCCTCTACCCACAACACTTGGCATCTTCTCTGCATTTAAAACTCATCCTTCTTTACTATTCTTCTTCGAGATAAGTAATTGTCAAATTCTTGTTCACACTGCATTTCTTTGTATGTTGAATCTATTGTTTCTCATTTTGAAACTCCACCATGTAGCTCCACTATGTAACCCTAATCTCACTCTGAGTTACTCTATGTTGCTTGTCTTGTTGTTGTGCGCTTCATCATTTCTTTCTGTGTAAAATAAATGCTAACAAAAGAATACCCACATTGTTATTATTGTGGATCTATAAGTGAATTCGAACATGTGCAAGTTTGTCATTGTTTTGGGTTGCAATATAAACTTGGGTTTCTTCTATGGCTATCTTTTTTATACATAAATTCACTCCACTTAACGTTTTTGAAGATGAAAACACTGTCATAAGCACAAAACATGTCCCTATGTCAAGACCGAGCTTCATCTCTATGTTCTATCTGAGAAACATATAAAGTTTTCTTTTCTAGCATATTTATAATGTTATAAAAACAAACAAAATTCTATTCCACTGGTGAAACTGTGAGCATCTTTAATAAAAAATGAAAATACTACATGTTTAAACACTCTGAGAGTGTCGTTTCTCTTAGTGCAAAGAAACACACTTGTTATTCAATTATATAATAGATATCACCTATGGGCTTCAAGCATGGGCTCGTGACTCCCATGGACAATAATTATAATAGGAACCCTATTAAAACATGTATATTCCATTGGCATGACTGTATCCCTTGTATTGTTTTTATGATGAACATTATATCTTAATACACCCAAATAAGATGTATTTTCTCCATACCCTGCATAAAACATCACTTTAGATTTACATTAGGCATATCGATACTGTACTCTTTTTATGCATGATGAGCCACATCATCATTTGATTTGTTTAGCTGATGAATGAACTCTATTTTTATTTCTCACAATGTAGTTTTTTCTGTGAATGATCACTTCATGAAAGCCGATGAACATACTGTCTTTTGCAATTCTTGCTCACTGTTCTTTTATTTGCTCATCCGCAGCTTGTTAATTATGTTATGTATCCCCATTTTCTACAAATCCTATTGTTTTGTAGGCATAGAAAGTAGCATATAATAACATTACTCTTTTCTTGCATGATAATAGAGAACACTTTCTTCTATTCCTGCATATTTCTTTAATACCATTCATTGCTCATGTGTCTCCTGCAACATTATTGACCTTTTTAAGCATTTTCGTCTCCTCCTTCGCATTTCTCTTGTGATCTATAGTCTAGTTACATTTTCATCTATTGAACACATATCACCAGCCAATCTGTTAGGTTAGAAAAAAAAATTAACCAATTAATGTTTGTAGAAGAGTGTTATCTGAGATGGCACTCATTTATAAATTTTGGTTGGTTTGTTTGTGTTTGCAAAACTAACATGTTGACCTAATGCTGAAAAAGGTTTCTCAGATAGAACTACTAAGTCCCTTCTATTCACATATCTGGTTTCACAAAAAAACATACATCAAAATGATCATTAATAGCAAAAGGTTTCATGTTTAGAACAAGTCCTTTTAATACTATCTTTCACTTAGTGTGGATGCACATTTCCTTGTTACATTGAATTTGTCAGATTGATGTGCAGTATTAGAAGAATTGATTGTATGTTGTTTGTGTTTCATACATTTCTTAGATCTAGCTGGATCTAACACCATTTTCTCTCTCATGTTGTAGGTAAAACCCTAAAGACCTAATGAAGATGAAGACCTGGACTTGGAGACCTAGGAATTGACAAACAAACAGCTGACAACCAACACATAATAAGGAAATGCATGGGACCCCTATTCCATACTTCTATCATACTTTCTATTTCTACAAATGTACTCTTGTAATTTACATGAAATGTGAAATATGAAAAGACACTTGTATATTACATTCAATTTGAATGCACAATGTAATTGATCAATTATAAGTTTGAAATTCTAAAATGTGATCAATACTTAGAGTACAATGACAACTTTTTAACAATGACTGCAATGATGAAATGTTAATCAACAGTACGTGAAGGATAATATTAATTGGACCCCTAAAATGCAATTTTTTCCCTATTTGTGTTTATTCTTATCTATGCTATTACTTTTGGGTAACAATATGATTGGATTCAATTCAGATATGAATTCTGATAGCTTTACCTTATTTACTACCACTTATTGGCTGATGTTCTCTATGAGCTTGTGTTGGTACTTCATCTACTTCTATGACTTAGTATAATGTAAAACCATTTCCAATTTCTTGGCCTTTTCTATTGTGCTCAATGAAGTGACCTGTTGTGCTTCTTTCTTCTTCTTGGCAATGGTTTCAGCTCACCATATTTCTTCAGACATGTCCACATTCACCTTTACATTGTCGGTAGAACTCTTGTCGGTTTCCTCAGAAGTACCATATTTTGGTGTGTCTCCTTCATTGGTGTCCTTTACTTCATCATTCTTGTCTTGAGCATCTGCATCTTTTTCCTTATCTCCTCCAATAACCTTATTAGTGTCGGTTACATCTTGAGTATCTATGATGTCTTGCTGACCATCGATGTTATCCTTGTTTTCTTCTTCTCCTGCATCCTTTGGAGTATCCTTTTCAGGTGATTTGCTTGCTTCTTGCATGATATTGATAGCTTCTATCAATATTGGAAAATTGCATGGAATGTTCACCTGTGTAGTATCAACTGTTGTGTCCATCTCATCAATTTTGTCCTTTCTAGTAGTGACATCTTCATCATTATTCGCTTCCTCTGCTGGGTCATCGGTAATTTCAATGACATTAGTGTCCACAATGTTTTCATTTGTGGTGTCTTCCCATGTTTCATCTAAAAAATTTGGAGTCTTGTTTCTTGTTGTATCATCTTCTTCTTTATCTAAATCAATGGATGTATTAGCTTGAGTTGCCTAGTCAATGTCTTATTGTTGAAGGTCTTTGTTGGGACTATCCTCCTTAGTAGGTTTGTTCATGATCTTGCACCATTTCTTATGGTTATCTTGATAAAGCTCTATAAGATTTCCTTCAAGGAGTTTTTATGCTCTCAGCTTCGGTGAGAACTCCTTTTTGTACTTCTCCATCATCTAATCAATTTCAACCTTCTTTGATTCAAGTGGCATGAGAGAAACAAGTACTCTCTCTTATCTCTTTCTCATTCTTCAATGCAAATGTACAACGGGAGTATAATCTATCCAAGAGTTCAATTGGTACATAACTTCCTTCAAATTGTACTGGTACATATTTGAAGTTGTACATTTTAGCTATCATGGCATCCTCAATTTTATTATGATCTTCTTGATTTTGTTTCAGCCATTTTCTAATGTTTGGATCTATAATAGATCCAAAATTTGTAATATATACATAAATGAGATCAATAGAGTCAAGTTCTTTTACCTTGACACTTTCTTCTTCATTAGCTTCATCCTTCTTGGTGTCCTCTATATCCTCTCGGGTTCTTATGAATTTCCTTCCTTTCTTGTTTTGTCCTCTTTTTGGTGCGGGATCTTTCCTCTTGTAAGTCCTGACCTTTCCCTTCTTTAGAGGTGAAGGAGTAGAATATTTTGATGTTTGGTTTCTATTCCTATAAGAAACTATTTCCCTTGGCCTTTTAGTTGGTGGAGGAGGTGGTAAATCGTACTCTTTTTCTTTAGATTCATCCTTTCCTTCATCTTTACTGATAGATAATTGTTCTTTAGTTTCTTTCTCCCATCCAACTTCTTCATCTTTCTCAATGTCTTCCTTGGTTTTTGATAAAATCTTCTTGAGATTCTTTTCCATCTTGTCTTTCTTCCTGACAACTAGGCCATATTTTATTCTTGTCTTGGCCTCTCTATATGTTCTGAATTTTGGTTCCTTCTTAGCCAATGGTTCATTAATCAAGGCATCAATTGTCTTAGTAGCAAGATCAGTGCTTATCTCATATTCTAATGGTTATAACCATGTTTTCCTTGGTACAAGAGGCTTAATATATGTATTTTTAGTGTGAACCATGAAGCATATCTCATCCTTATATTATTCAATGAGTTTCTCAGTGATTCTTACCCTCTTTTGCATTCGGTCTTTGAATACATTGAAGTATTTATCCCTGACTGTCTCAAAGTTATCACCTAGTGTAGCTATGTGCTCACTGATTTGCATGGTGACCGGTTTGATTTTGTCCAATTTCACATCTCCAAATGACGGGAATGTTTCTTGAAAATAAAAGAAGATACACATTATTAATGAGCCAAACTTACAAGTGTTTAACTTTTCATTCTTGATAGTCTTTAGATTGTCCTTCAACTGATTTAGGAGTAGTTCAGATAGGTCCAATTGTGTTCCCTTCTTCACAATATTGAACATTGTGTAAACTACACCTGATGGTATGATGTTCAATCTTCTTGCCTAGAATAATTTACAAAAATGATGCGGGAGCATCTCAACCATCGAACATTATGACGAGTTTCCTGACATTGTAATGTTTTAGTAATTCTGAATTTTATGGGACCATGTCAAGAAATGGTTAAAGTCCCTAAAAAGAATTGTAATGTGTTATAGGAATGTTTTGAAGTGCATATTGGGCAACTAGGTTAGTTTTAATAACTACCTAGAATCTCTTTAATAGAGATATATGTAACCGAAGAAGGGACATAGTGGTGAGATCTACGAGAGAGAGCTCCGAGAGGGAGCACAAAGAATAGGAAAAGAGTCGGCTCTCTGGCCTTCAGCCAGAGAGTCATGCATGTCAAATATGCAGTTTATATTTCCTTATTTTAGTTTCATTAAATGGAGTCTTTAGAAATCTCATCGTGTCTCTCTTTAAGTTTGTAAACTGTGTTCCTTGGCGTAATCGGTTGTGCTTGTATTCTGCAGATTCGGTTCATAGATTTTTGTATTGAGGATGTATTATTGATTCCTTATTTCGATGCACCTGACCGTGATATGTATCGGGTTGTGAATTTGGTATTAAATGATATTAATAGGTTGTTTATATATCAGTTTTGATAATAATCTTGACACCTTTGAACATCTGATCTGAATGATATATGTTAATGGGCTCTTTATGTGTCAAGTGGGCCGAATGATGTTGAGGACTGTTTGGGTGTAGTAAGTTTGGTAAACAGTTATCAAGAACCATTAATAAAGTCTTGTGTTGTTTTCGAATGGAGTGAAGGTGGCAGCATGCAACGCTCATGGTGTAATGGACACACGAGATGCGAGAATGCTCTATCGGCTATGTAAGACCCGTTTGGTGAAATGCTCGAAAGCATTAAATTTTCAAATCGGTTCCAAGAACTGTTATTTCCAATTAATGATTGGTTGCTGACAGGGAATATCGGAAGTTACTTCCATGAGTTACACCATATGGAGGAGCCGAGAAGAATGTCTTCATAGTCACAGAATTTGTTTATGGCCTATGGTGGCCAAAAGAGTTAATGTGTCGACAGTCATGCTAGAAGTGAGCCGAGAGATAACTGTTCAGAGTTCTTTTATTTGAAAAGGCCAAAAAGTATCGAAGACAATCCCAACGATACTTAAAGAGTACTGTGTATCAAGTTTAGTGTTTGGTGAGAGGAAAAGGTGGCGGACTTTGTGTAATCTCATGAAGGGCTCAGGAGATGGCGTCTTGGTGGTGTAGCTGTGTGGAGACCAAAACAAAACAGTTTGACAGCCATCATGGATGGAGACCGAGTGTATGGAGCATGGAGTTTGGTGTTTGGAAGAAACTAAAGGAATCAATACCGATTTGCTGTGTCGAATGGAGTGTAAATATTTACTCCGCATCAGAATGGTATCAGAGCTAGTGAAATATTTGGGCAGGGTAGAGTTTGTTTTCAAAGAATGGTTACAAGTTATTCCATTGAAGCTACAGAAGGATGAAGTGTTCTTGTGTGAAGATCTCATGAGCAGAGTTCTTGGTATTGTCTCCACAAAGATGAGGTTGGGTAGAAGGTGCATAGAGAGAAACCACTAGGAGAAGGGTGGTCAGCATCTTCTAGGATCTTGGGTGGGTAAGATGGCAATAAGGAGGTTAAGTGAAGCAGCGTGAAACATGATGGAAAGTAACCAGATTGGACTCCAGTGATGGGAGTCAGCTACAACATCAGAGCGAGCAGCAAAAGCATGCCCAAAGAGTTTCTTGGCATTTCCATAGGGACATGGAAATCTTTGCAGTCTGGGAGTATGATGCAGGAGCATCTCAACCATCGAACATTATGAGGAGTTTCCTGACATTGTAATATTTTAGTAATTTTGAATTTTGTGGGACCATGTCAAGAAATGGTTAAAGTCCCTAAAAAGCATTGTAATGTGTTATAGGAATGTTTTGAAGCGCATATTGGGCAACTAGGTTAGTTTTAATAACTACCTAGAATCTCTTTAATAGAGATATATGTAACCGAAGAAGGGACATAGTGGTGAGATCTACGAGAGAGAGCTCCGAGAGGGAGCAAAAAGAATAGGAAAAGAGTCGGCTCTCTGGCCTTCACCCAGAGAGCCATGCATGTCAAATATGTAGTTTGTATTTCCTTGTTTTAGTTTCATTAAATGGAGTCTTTTAAAATCTCATCGTGTCTCTCTTTAAGTTTGTAAACTATGTTCCTTGGCGTAATCAGTTGTGCTTGTATTCTGCAGATTTAGTTCATAGATTATTGTATTGAGGATGTATTATCGATTCCTTATTTCGATGCACCTGACCGTGATATGTATCGGGTTGTGAAGTTGGTATTAAATGATATTAATAGGTTTTTTATATATCAGTTTTGATAATAATCTCGATACCTTTGAACATCTAATCTGAATGATATATGTTAATGGGCTCTTTATGTGTCAAGTGGGCCGAATGATGTTGAGGACTGTTTGGGTGTAGTAAGTTTGCTAAACGGTTATCAAGAACCGTTAATAAAGTCTTGTGTTGTTTTCGAATGGAGTGAAGGTGGCAGCATGCAATGCTCATGCTGTAATGGACACACGAGATGCGAGAATGCTCTATCGGCTGTGTAAGACCCGTTTGGTGAAATGCTCGAAAGCATTAAAGTTTCAAATCGGTTCCAAGAACTGTTATTTCCAATTAATGATTGGTTGCTAACAGGGAATATCGGAAGTTACTTCCACGAGTTAAACCATATGGAGGAGCCGAGAAGCACGTCTTCATAGTCATGGAATTTGTTTATGGCCTATGGTGGCCAAAAGAGTTAATGTGTCGACAGTCATGCTAGAAGTGAGCCGAGAGATAACTGTTTAGAGTTCTTGTATTTGAAAAGGCCGAAAAGTATCGAAGACAATCCCAACAATACTTAAAGAGTACTATGTATCAAGTTTAGTGTTTGGTGAGAGGAAAAGGTGGCGGACTTTGTGTAAGCTCACAAAGGGCTCGGGAGATGGCGTCTTGGTGGTGTAGCTGTGTGGAGACCAAAACACAACAGTTTGATAGCCATCATGGATGGAGACCGAGTGTATGGAGCATGGAGTTTGGTGTTTGGAAGAAACTGAAGGAATCAATACCGATTTGTTGTGTCAAATGGAGTGTAAATATTTACTCCGCATCAAAAACACATGCATCGAACTTGATCTCATCATTGGTTATTGTTGTAACTTTCAGTCCTCTTCCATCCCATTTGGTTCTAGTCATTTTATCAGTCTCATCCTTTGGTGGATGCTTCATTTCCTTAACTTTATCGGTTAGGTGATAATCGATGACCGCATGAATGATGTCTCAGGTTATTACCTTCGGTTCATCAAGCCATAGCTTTTGTTTATTTCAGCTTAGCACTAACCAAATCCATTCAGTTTTGAAAACCTTCAGAAACATTAGGGCATTGGTGAGCCCTTTTACTTCAATGTTCTTATGCTCTTCCTTAAGTTTTCCATTGCCATTACACAGCTTCTTGTAAGCTTCTTCAACCTCTGATGTTCCAATCTATGCAATCTTCCAGTGTATGAATGATTGAACATCTTCAACAAGTAAAACCCTAGCTGGAATGCTTTAAAATTCACCAGCATCGTCTAGTTTTGACGAAACCTCAAGATGGATCTTATAGTTAGGTTCCTCACATGTCATGTTCTTGATGAGCTTGAACTCATATTTTTTTGCATTCTTGTATTTCACAGTTCGTGAAGTTGAGGCCATTTTTAGATATTTAGGGCTTCTGTGTATTGCATAAAAATAGAGTTGTTGGTTCTTTGGAACTTACTATTTACTGTAGAAAATTTTCCTCAACAACATAGGAGTGTTGTGTATCGAGTCGTGATCGCTTTGTGATCCCTTTTCTCTATGCTAAAAAATCATCTTGGTCGCTCTGCTCTAGGTGTCATGAACAAATGAGTTGTTCTGATGCCCTATTTATAGTTGTTTCCCTAAAACTAAGTGCCATAAATTCTTACCAATTCCTCTGTGTATGAATATTGAGTTCGTCAGTGAAGACTTCTTTTCTTTTACCAACAGGTTTCGGTATCACTGACAACTTGTTCATTTTCTTGTTTAGCGACGAGGCTCAGTTTATACTTAGCAACTTTTCTTTTGTCTGACACTTCTTGGTAAATGTAGGCAATTTTAGCTTTGAATGTATACCAATAGGTTTCAGTATATATGTGCCCGAAAGCATAGTTATTACAAATTTTAACAAGTACTACCACGATTCATCTTTCTTATGCTAATTTGGCATTATATCAACATGCTATTGAACTAATGTAGAATGATAACATGGGTAATGTAGTTCCATACTTACTTGTTCTTCTTAGGTGGGGGTGGTGATGTCACCAGATCCATTGGATGGGGTGTTACCATTTTCATTGCTTGGTCCAGCTTCATCATTTCTTGAAGCTTTTCTCCACATCTTTTTGCTTTCCCTCTGTATATCTTCAATGGCGTTTCCATTGGGATATGTGCTTGTCTCTGTCATTCAGTTTCTGCAGTCTTTCTTGAGATGACCAACTTTATGACACTAGAAGCATGCCATTCTGGGGTTAGTCGAGCATCTAGACTTTCTAGTCAATTGCCTCATACAGTTTGTACCAATGTGACCATATCTTCAACATGATGTATAGTTTTTCCAAGTATTGTAGTCCCATACATACTGATTACCAACTCTCTTTGGTTGATAGGGAGTTTCTTGACCTTTAGGCTTACATGCTTGCCTTTTTTTTTTTTAGCATTCAAGAGTTGTGTACCCATTCATCTTTCATGTAGGATAGTATTTTTCCATGTAGGTTTCCTTCTTTGCTTGTTTCATCTTAGATTTACATTCATATGCTTTATGTCCTAGGTGATCTCACAATAGTGTGTCCCACTTTCTGGGATGAAGGATTTTGGACTTGCTTCAAAAAAATAAAATTGATGGCTTCGCGCGAAGTGGCTGATAGGCTTCACGCGAAGTACCCTACGTGAGTGACTTCACGTGAAGTCATGAATTCGCTCGAAGTACCCCATGTAGGGTACTTTGTGCGAAGCCATACTTCGTGTGAAGCCATTTTTCACCAGAATTTGTATAAAATTCTGACTACCCTTTTCATTTTTACTATTCACTTTTATAGACTTTGTGGACCTGGGGCTTAGAGAGAACTAGTGACGACCAGTACAACATCAACAACTCTCGAGCTTCTTTGATATCTTGTGATTGTTACTAGTACCAGGCACACACATTTTTCTTATTTTTTATTATAAATTGTATGTTTTATATTTATTTTAGTTAATTATTTGTTTTAAATAATATTTAGTTTGTAGAAATGTTAGAAAATGATAGTTGAATTTTAGAATATGTTAGAAAATTATAGTTGAATTTTAGAATATGTTAGAAAATTATAGTACTATGTTAGAAAATCATAGTAAAATGTTAGAAAACATTAGAAAACATTAAAAAAACATAGTATATTTATGTTTGCAAATGTTAGAAATTTGTAACTTAATATGTACACATTAGAAAATATTAGCAAATTGTAACTTAGTATATATTAGAAAATTATACAACTTAGTATATAAATTATAAAATTTTAAAGTTTAGTATACATTAGAAAATATTAGAAAATTGTAACTTAGTAAAATCATAAAATTGTAAATTTTAGTATTTACATTAGAAAATATTAGAAAATTGTAACTTAATAAAATAAGAAAATTGTAAATTATAGTATGTACATTAGAAAATATTACAAAATTATAACTTAGTAAACATTAGAAAATATTATAAAATTGTACAACTTAGAACATTAGAAAATTGTAATTAGAATGTTAGCAAATATTATAAAAAAATTGTAACTTAGTACATGTGTTAGAAAATGATAGAAAACTATATAGTACAAAATGTTAGAAATTAAAAATTTATTTGTTTTTAAATTATTTTTA
>MU223575.1:4886107-4928207 GCA_018584345.1 Thuja plicata | reverse complement strand
ACACATACATTTCATGTTGTGTTGTGTCCAACCAATGTTTTGTATGATATTCATATTGATTAGCTAAAATTCTATGTCTGATAACATCTCTACTGTTTGATGAAGGATGTGTATTATCATTCCAAAAAAATGTGACCAAATTCTTGATTCCTTCATCAATCCTATCAAAAAAAGGAGCTCTACACATGATTTCCCAACTACCTTCCAAGGTGCTATCATCCAAAAGCATTCTCCTATTAACATATCATGATATTTTTTTCCAACTAAAACCAATCTGAGATGAAACTAAAGATATTTGTCTTTTTTGGAGCATACTGTTACCTACAATGGATGTCAACATAAATTTTCTTGTAATGGTCTTATCTTTAGTTTGAGATCGCTTCCCTACCTGGTTCAAACCTTTCCTAAGATTTTCAATCATATTAGTTTGCATGTCAATAACTTTTCTCTTTTTTGATGTTGCATCTATACCCAATAATTTTAATGCCCCTTCCAACTTTTTGTTTATAAGTACAACTGAAAGCAATTGAGCTTGTTCAAGTGTTTCTAAATTATCACATTTAGTCAATATTTCTCTTGCTATCATATTCATTTACCTCTTCTTAGTAGGACTTAAGGGTTGAACATTAGCAACTGATCTCAAATTTTCCACATCCATTGTAAGTAAATGATCAAAGTTTCTATAATTAATATTTCTCTTTACAGTTTGAGCTAAATGTATATGTTCATCCATACCAGTAGGAGTACGTGATCTTGAACCTTCTCCAACATCAATTTCCTGAGCTTCCATAGGGAGTGATCCCGACCCTTCTTCAATGTGCAATTCTTTGACTTGACTTGACCCTCCTACTTCAGCTTGTCCTTCACCTTTTTTAGTTTTATGATAATATCTCAATGTAGCATCACGATTTCTTTGTTTGGTGCTAGGCGATCTTTTTCTAGCAGATTTATTTTGTCTTCCCTTCTAGTTCCCCATTTCTTCTCTTCAAAAATGTCTTGAAAAAAATACTTTGATATAATATTTCTCTTCTTTAAAATTATGCCTTTGAAAAAAATAGAAATAACAATTGTTATTCCAAAAATGCCTTTGTAAAAACTGTTCACAATAATAGAAAAATCAAATTTACTTGTTGAAATTTGGTAAAAAAAAAAAAAAACCTTACTTTTATACCTTTCTAAATTTTTTGGGAAAAAATTTTCAATAAGGTCAACAGAGTTCGAGCGAAGTGGAAAAGATAAAAATCTGGTGAGATGATTTCCATCAGATTTTTCACACGGGGGTCTTCACACGAAGGGTCTTTGTGTGAAGACCCATAGACCCCTTCACGCGAAGGGGGTCTTCGCATGAAGTACCCTAAAATGAAATTTTCTTGAAAGAAAAAAATTCCTAAAATTTGGTCTTTCAAGGCCTCAAAAAATGACCACATCAAATTTTTCCTCAAATACATGATGCCAATTGATGCGATTCGGAACAAGGTTTCTAATGAATATAATTTTAATACATATTGAGTTCGTTATCACTTTCAAATGTTACTTTAACTAAACATAGGTTGTTTGGAGATTCAACAACCTGTCTCTTCAAGGCTTTGGGAAAAATAGTAAATTACAAAAAAAAATTATGAAAAGTATGTAGGAAAAGTGTATTTGTGTTACCTTTCTATATTAAAAAAAAATTGAATTTCGATATATACATTTCAAGTTACAGTGATCAAAGTGACCTTATGTCTAAATTACAGTTATTGTCACTTTAGAACTTAACAAACTATGAAATATTGACCCAAAATGAATAAAACCAATTACATCCTCTAGATATTGAAGTTAAAAATATAATTTTGAAAGAATTACATTGTTATCATATTTTAAAAAAAATTTATGCTGATGAAAGTGAAAGTCACTTCTTCAAATTACAGTATTTTCATACAAACCACTTTTTGAAGGAGAAGAAAAAATGAATTTTACTTTTAAAAAAAAAAAAAGATTTAGAAACTATAAAGAAAATTCTAAAAGACCCTAGTTTACATCATCTTCAAATTTCTTATAGTTTTGCATCGATAGGTGTTTGAAAATGAATTTTTTTCTTAAAATGTTGATCTCTATGTCAAAGTTTGCCAAAAAGTGGGACACACTATCGTGGGATCACCCTCGGACTTTATTGTTACATTTATAATAGAATCCTATGAATGAAGATGTAGATTTAGGAATTCCTTTAATTTTGCCTCTGCATATTTTTGATGCATGGCCTTGTTTTCCAAAGTAATTGCATGTAAGCTTTCTTGGTCTTGAATTTGTCTAAACATTCTTTGGATTAGCTTGATTTGATGATTCTCCATTCTCGGTAAACCCTAGACCGGTGTTGTTGTTGACTCTTCATTGTCCTTCAAGAAAATATCCATTCTTTTATTTCTTTCTTCATCCTTTTTGATAATTTTATTATGTTGTTGCTGAATTCTTATTTCATGTTTCAACTTTGCATTCTCATCCCTCAATTCCCCGATAGCTTCTATTATTTCAATGAGTTCAATATTTAATATGTTTGCCTCTTCACTCATAAGAATAATCTGATTTGTAATTTCATGGTGATGCTCTTTAATTATTTGTATTTCAGACTATTTTTCTTGTAGCTTTTATGTGATCTTTCTTCTATCATCAATAGCTAGTGTTCTTTCTTTCTCAATTTTTCTAGCATTGTTCATGACATAAATAATCCTTACCATTTGTGTCTCTTGACCGATTTGCAGAGATTTAACTTGTCAATCCAGATGTAGATTTATTTTAGTTAGACTTGTGATACTTTCTTCTGATGAATCTGATGCTTTGCTTGTAGTTGATCCTGAAAACTCAAATAAATCTGGTATCTCTTCCTCATGATAATCTGTCTCATTAAAGAAAGATGCCATATTCTTTCTTTCATCTAGCAATTGTCTCATGTTGATTCTAGCTTCTTTACATTGTTCAAAGAACATCTGAATTTCAAGCCTTTTATTCTTGTTGCCCCACTTTTGGTCTTTATACCTCAAGACAAAAGTGGTTGTTCAATGGGTAGTAGTAATCTTGGAAGTTTCATGTAACTCCAGAGTTTAAGTCTAGTGATCCCTTTAGGCTAGAAGGCCTTTATCATATGTCCCAAATTTTCCTTCTCCTTCTTAAGCCGAGGAAAATATGGGTCTGAAATCATGTTTTTATTGGGTAGGTTAAGTTCCCAATCCGCTAAAGGCCATGGTTTGAAAGATTATAGCCTCGGTCCTACATACATATGAAATATTTTATCTCATATCTTTAGGTTGCAGCACTGGCGAGAAATCAAATTTTAGCTTCTCCATGGTGGAAAATCACCTGCGGAGTGTGCTTTTTGCAATTGACAAACTTAAGAGTATTAGAGGTAAATAAAGATAAAAAATGAGGAAGTCGGGAACAAGAAAGCTTTGACCACTCAAATCAAACCTATGGGAAACAAAAGAAATGATCAAGGGAAGAAAAATTCATGGAGTTAGCTCATAGGCGAAAAAGCAGAAAATGGCTTCTCCTTTACTCCTACAGGCGGGTTTCAACTTGTGAAGTGCATTTTCCCCCAAAATATCAAGGTGAAGAAATTTTGAAGAATAATCCATCCCATAAGAGATCCAGCATATAAAAAATCCCAACGGAATCAACATATATCATTTTGGCACCCCTATAGGCCAGATTTCTCCTTTAGCAGATTTTTAGATAGAGAGCACTACAAAAGTATTTCTCTGCCCAAAGGAGAAGTGGAAAAGCAATTTTCTGCCACTTCAAGAAAGTTACCGTTACAGTTACTAAAGTGAAAAGATGTTTCCTAATGATATGTAAAGAAAAATAATTAATTCAAATAAAGTCATTTTACTTTGTAACGGACTTGTTCATTAATGTAGAGTTCTTTTCATTAGTGTGGCATGGGAAGTCAGACGTTAAACGATAAGAATTCAAAAAGTATAAAATTAGTTGGAGATTTTGAACTAGAACCACCATTGTTCACCAAATTGTTTGAATTTGAATTCGCTAGGACTAGTCACTCATTGTCTTTGTATCCCAAAGAGAAATTCAAATCCCTAGGTTGAATCATACTCACATGGCTTCTAGATTTGTGGGATTCGACAAAATGAATGGCATTATCTCTGATTGGCACAAAACCTTAGATACCTCACTGAAGTTCTTCGATATGCTAAACTTCCAAAATAGATTGAGACTAGAGAATATGCATCCTATTTTAGAAAAGCTTAAGGATAGTGGGTTAGTCAAAGCCGCTGGTTTTCTTGTACTAGTTCAAGCTCCTAAATTGGTCTAGGAATGTATAGATCGATACAACCCAAACACCAAGAAAATTATTCTACCTGACAACACGGTGCTCATCTTTATTGATAGAGAGTCTGTCCAAAATTCCCTTTGTATTCTAGAGAAAATAGAATACTCTGAAATGACTTAGTGAAGAGACCAGTATGGAAGAGACCAGTATGGAAGAGAGAGATCATGAAGTCATGGTTTAAAGAACCAAATAGCGCTAAGGGAAAGTTTCCCAAAACATTATTTGGTGCAAACCTGAAGTGAGAGATCATGGATATCCTTGTATTGCTTCATAGGATTAGAGGTGAGAGTGAAGCTCTTAATTTTGTTGAGCAACATTTCTTCCTAGTTCTGATAATATGCTCCCAACATCACTTCATTGAATGGGCCCTTTATGGTGAGTGAGAATCTCTCAGACGCCCTCAATAGGGCCAAGTTCCAGAATGAATTCTATATGTCTTTAGTCCTTCTATATATTCTGGCTAAAATTCAAATTTGGCCAAGGCTTCCTAGGTTAGAGGAATTTCTAGATAACATAAAAATCTATGAGTTTTTCCCCTCTTTGCAACTACAAAATAGTTATGCTGATTATCTCATAGTTAATGATGCCTTTATAATGAGACTATGCAGGGAGCTACAAGGTTGTCTGGAGAGGAGATTTTTTGCTAAAGCCATGGTTTTTATAAGCCAATTCAGATGCTTTTTTATTCAGTTTGTGGATTTCTCATATCTTCATCTTGTAGGTTTTGATGACTTTCCTTTGAAGCTGCCCAGATACCCTATTGACATGATCATGCTGATCGAGGTCATGAGGCAAGTGCTCCAAGTGAATATTATGTTTGCCGAGGCAAAGAAGAAAGGCTACAAATTCCCAATGACCATCAAAGCTTACATGTGTGCATCCCGATCAGATGTGAAAAATGTTCTTAAGACATTCTCAAAGTTCTCTCTAGAAACCTATGACGTTCTAAGGCCGCAATATGATCCAGTTAATTATGCCAGAGATGTCTTAAAAATGAGTCATGTAATTCATCATGTACCTGATATTGAAGACTACTGGGTCAATTGAAAAGATGACTTGGAGAGAAGGGAGAGATTCTATGCTCGGTTAACCATTGAACAAATCAAAAAGTTCAATGTTAACATTATAGTAGAAGGGCTAGAAGATGATGGTAATAATCTATATGATAATACATACCTAGAGAAGATAAAGTCCACCCCTATCAGCTCGGAGCATATGTTGGACAAAGTAGTAAGTGACTTGCCAGCTCTGATGGGGGGATTTACAAAAGAACAGTCCAATGGGTTCAGTGGACTGTAGGCTGAAGGAAGAGGTTAGAAAGGAAGCCTCCCACTTAGAAAACTTTAGCAAAGGATACTTTCGGATTTGCAACCACTTCATCAGCAAGAATCCCAACAGTTGCAAAAGGATCAAATCAACCATTGGGAGGAGGCGATGAACCTCCTGAGAAGACTTCTCTATTAGAGAAGACCTGTGGAGAGGGTCCTCTTCTAGATATCGGAGCTACTGAAGAAGCAATCTCGTTAGACCCACTCAAGCCTATAGATGAGCTTCCTAAAGTTACAGAGTCCAAAAGGCCAGCTAGTGCTATTACTATGGATACTCCAGCCGAGACCTCAACCCAAGAAACTCCAAGGCGGGTATCCCAGGTATCATAGTTGAAGTAGGAGAGGATAGCTTTAGTACCTCTACTACAAAATTAGATAAAAGGGGTGGGGAGCAACATGAGGTTGCTCAAGTTGTTAAATTAATCTCCTCATCACCCACTTCTGTGAATCTATTCGCTTCCCACCCTAAAGCAACTCCTCCGCTCATAAGGAAGTTCTTCATTGAAGAGTTGGTGTCTGCCAACAAAGTTACCAGCGTAGAGTCATGGATAGAAAATACTGTAGAGCGCAAAAGGAAGATGGTGGGGGAAGCCAATCCTAGCAAAGACCCTATATCACGGACCTTTCAGCCCAAGGCTACCACAAGCAAATAGAAGAAAGTGAAGACAATGTCTACTCTGGTTCATGATCCTGAAATAGGGCATTTCACCATGGAAGTAGCCAAGCCCACTAAGGAAGGTAGACTGAAAAATCTAACAACCTCAGACTTTCAATTGCAGTCATTCGATATGGGATTGGATCGCTATGATACCAAGTGGATTGGTGGACATCTACTAATGTAGTGATAAAGGAAGAGCTCGAAGATCTCAAGACTTCCAAAATTTAGCTTAAGGTAGAATTGGCCCAGCTAACTGACTTCATCAAATAGATCCTCACTCCTATTGTGAGTGCTCCAAGTACCCAAAGCTCCTTTGATCCTAGTGCTACTGAGAACCAAGCCATTCTGGCTAAGTTGCAAGAAGATCGACATTATGGGAAGATTGGAAAAAGGTGGATCAAGAGGCTCGAGTGTGAAGGCCTAGAAATTATTGAACATCTAGGTAATACTCTCCTAAGGATGGAAACAGAGAGGAATAATATTGGTAACAATTTGCAAACTCTCATGACGGAAAGAGTAATATGCCAAGAATGCATAGTCATGCTACATGTGGCAGTGAAGATGAAGACTAAAGAAGCCCTAAAGGCTAAAATTCTATAGAAGGGAGATGAGCCTTTGATCAAATGGCTCCAAAGTCCAGAGTTTAAGGCCGAGATGATCATTCAAGCTGAGAAGGGGTTACAACAAACCGATGTAAAGGTCCAAGAAGAACAGAGTAAAGATTTTAAACTCCTCTTAGGACTTCATGCAGAATCACAAACCAGTGGTCAAGGTAAAGCAATGGTTGGAGTTGTCAACATGCAGAAGTCATTCATAGATTATCTGCATAATTTAGCAGAGCAGTCTTTATCTCACCTAGACAAGGTACCAGAGCTCCAACAATTGAGTGGATGCATGTTTAGAGCTATGGAGGAATTGCAAGATCAGACAGATGCGATCAAGACTCTAGCCAAAGAACATTCTAGATGGCTCATCCTTTACACCAATATCCACATCAATAGACATGAAGAGATCATCCAAATTATCACTGATGTAACCGCTTATAGGGCCAAATTAGATAAGGGGAAGGAAACTAAATCATAGATATATCCCCCCTTGTTCTATTTTTGTTAGTTTTGTAATGGATAAACCTTTGGTTATCATTTTTGGTTGGGGAAGTTGAACCATTTTGGTTACTTCTTTTTGTAACAGTGCAATTTGGAACTCTATATCTATTATTCCCAAAATCAATACAAAGGTCGGCTAAATTTTTGTGTGAAGAATAACATTTTTGCTTAGTCAATTGTGTATGTCTAAATGCCATTTCTTTAACTATTCCATTTCATTTCACTTATCTTTCTATTGAATTCAAATATCTCTTTTGAATTAGATTTGTAATCTGTATTCAAACCATAATTCTATATTATGATTTGATACAACTAATTAAGGGGAAAATCAGTTTCTATCCTAACTTTTGGGAATGTTCTTGTGATATAGATCGACTCAATATCATTACATTGTTAATCTTCAGTCTTGCATCTACATTTTTAGTAATTGTTCATGCATCACTAGTTTCAGGAGTTAATCTGATTGATAAGATCTTAGAATTGGCTAGATTTAGAATTATATTTACTTCGCCTGAGCTATTTCCTATCTAGACTTAGCTTGGTGTACCTCTCCTACGAGCATACCTCTATTAGATTTGGAAAGATCAAAATTCATTGAATATTATTCATATAAGGGAGCTTTACCTTCTAATTTAGAGGGAAAATAGGTTTTCAAGTAACTATTTCCCAACTATTATATTCAATTGTTCTTAAACATTTTTGGGTATTTTAGAATTACATTCAAAAGGACAATCTATTTACTAACAGATTTTTGGTGACTCTGCTGGGGACACAAACAGTCATTATACAAGAAGCATACAATGAGGAAAGATGGTGTTTCCCCATGAAAATATAATCCCTATGCTCCAAGCCAATCTTGGATTCCAACATGATCAAGAGGATCTCATTTCCTCATTAAATACTTTTGTCTGGAGATGTAGAAGAAGCACCAAACACTATAGAAGTGCTAGTCAAGTGCTAGAGCAGGAAGAAGGTAGAGAAAAAGAACTTGAAAGAGCCATTAAGAGAAGAAATCTAAGAAGGGCAGAGCATGAAGTTAGGCCACAGCATTAGGCAAAAATATAGAGCCTAAAAGATTTCTCAGAAGTACTAGGAAAGAAGGTAGCACAGACCCAGTCTTTGAGAGGCTTGCAGATATTAATTTTGCTCTTTTAGAAGTACCCCATTGGGGAAATAGAATTGTAAGGAGCTAGAGAAGACCTTCTTCACCTCCTAAATAAACCACCTAGCTATCCACCACTTGCCAAGTGTTGACATTGCACGGAGTAGTTGCCCCTCCCATTGTTAATCTAACACCCTAGTTACCCCAAGTAAATATGGCACTCCCTTGGGCCATTGCAGTCGAGCCCCTGCAACTAGCAGCATATAACCCTCTCCCTACAGGCTCTAGAAAGAACTTTCCAAAAAAATTTGGAGATAGGAAAGTATCTACAGATGAGCATATTGCCGCATTCTTTTCTTTAGTTAACATCCTAGCAGTTCAAGATGAAGATGTGGCTGTCAGACTATTCATTGAGACTCTCATCAAAGGTGCCACTAATTGGTTTCATCATTTACTTGATTCTTCTATTACCAATTGGGCTACTATGAGGGCCACCTTTGAAAGAAGGTTCAAGACTGCTGAAGATGAGCATGCTCTATTGACTCAACTAAATTCTATCAAGAAAGAGCCATGAATCAACATGAGGGATTTTATAGCTAAATTTAACAAGCTGGTAAATTGTATCCCAACAGCTGACAGGCCTATGACGGGAAATTTGAAAACTTTCTTCATAAGTGCTATTCCACTGGACATCAATTATGATTTAAGGAGAATGAACCTTGCAAATTTGGATGCCACACACAGAACTTCTATAGAACTCAAGGACCACATGATCTCATCCAGGAAATGGAAAATAGAGATACAGTCTAGAGCCAGTAGTAGCAATACTACGTCATCTGATGAGATGATTCAAAAATTGTCTAATGAATTCACTGCCTTCACGAGGCAACTTCCTAGATTCAATAATCCCTACCAATGAAACTTTTAGGAGTAGCCTGGAAGACATAATGATGGGAGGAATGCAGAAGGAAAAATGTTACAATTAACTACACCACCATAGAGACTAGCTATAGAGGCTCCTCCTAAAAGAGGAAACATGTGTGCCTTCCACTTAACCATGGATCATGATGGGGAAAGCTTCCCTAATGTAGCTTGTGCTTAGCAAATGCATCAGACCAATGAGTGGAATGCTGGAGTGTCTGGAGCTGAACCAGATTCATACTCACATGGTGACTCTAAAAAATTATATTTAGAGTATGAATCAGATTCAGAGCAAGAAGCAACATGTTATGCCACCATATATGGGACCTCTTATATGGTCCTGACCCGGAGTCAGAAGGATAAAGGCCCTGGCTCATCACCACCTAAAAATAATGAGGCATCTACTTCCAATTCAAAGGAGCCCAATCAAGGTCTGAGGATTCCACAACTAGGTAAGGAAAAAAACTCTTTTGACATTATTCAATTCTGTAGAGATTCCAGAATTCAAATTTCTCCCATAGACTATCTTAAGTCTAATCCTATTGAGCTGCAAAAGCTAGTAGATTATTGTAAAGGAGGGAGCTGAGAGTTAAATCAAAATGTCATGAATACTATAGAGAATGAGTCTTTATTTGTAGACCCAGTTGAATAAGGGGAGTCATCTATTTTAGCCACCTTCCTAGGCCAAAATCCTGACCCATTCTATGTGTCTTTATATATTAACGGTTGCAGGTTGAGAAATTGTATAATAGACTCCGAAGCCTCAAACAATGTAATTCCATCAACTATGGCCAAAGCTTTAGGACTTACTCTCACTAAAGCTCATGGTAGGTGCTACTCCATGGATTCCAAGCAAGTACCCCTAGTTGGAGAAATTAAGGATGCTCAAGTGGCCTTAGCAGCACATCCCAAGAAGAAGATGTTGCTAACAATCCTTGTTGCTGATATACTGGCTAGCTACGGGTTGTTGTTAAGCATGAGTTTTTGCAAAGACCTTAGAGGGGAGATAAAGCTTGATTGGTCCCAAGCCTTAATCCCAGTAGGTAATAAAAAGATTAAATTGGTTCCTAAAGAGAAGGCTAAGTTTATAGTGTTTAAATCTGATAACCCTAAAGCTCAAATCTTGTATCAAGAATTGGAGTTTGAAAATTATATGTTGTTCATCGATGATCTTGAGAAAGAAATGAAAATCTCCAAAGAGGAAAAGCAATTTTCCTCCAAAGAAATACCACCATAGATATGGACTCTTGAATTTGATGGTAGTTGTGCGTTGTCAGGATTTGGTGTAGGTGTGGTCTTGATATCACTAGATGGAGTATGTCAGCCCTTGGCTTACAAATTAGAGTTCGGGAACACCAACAACACTTCCAAGTATGAAGCCCTTCTGTTAGGGATTATCGCTGCAAAAGAAAGAGGTGTGAAAATTCTGAGAGCTCGTGGTGATGCTGAGCTAATTGTATGTCAAGTCAAGAATCAATACTCTATAAAGAACCCTAGGTTGAAGAACTACAGAAATAGAGTATGGGAGGAAATAGAAGCATTGGATGCTTTTTTTATCGAATCTATGCCAACAGAGTTGAATTCCAAAGTGGACTCTTGAGCTATTTTAGCTTCATTACTACTTCCCCACCCAGGATTCAAAGATAAAAAATACCAAGTGGAGGTTATATATCGACCATCTATGCCTGATAACATGGAAGATTGGCAAGTTTTCAAAGATGACAAGAATCTCCTTCTCTTTCTAGAGAGCGGTGGTTACTTATGTAAAGATGTTCATGGCAACCATAAAGGAAACTGCCAAGATGAGTTGTATAATGATAAGTCAAATGTTATTCAATTGCAAGGTAATATCATTCTACCCCATTTGGTCACTCTTTAAAATCTCTTCAATAGACATGACAATTTTGTGAAGAAGAAAAGAATCGAAAGAGGGCCTACCACTAGTGAATATGAAGGAATGAATATTGGAACTGAAAAAGACCCCAAGATGATCAATATCAGGAAGTGTTGTACTGAAGAAGAAAGGAATGAGGCTAGGAATCTTTTTATAGAATACTCAGATATTTTCTCCTAGAGCTATGAATATTTGAAAAGTTTTATGAATGGGAAATTCAAACACCAGATTCCTTTAAAACCTAAAGCTACTCCGTTCAGGCAGGAGAAAAGGAACTACAACCCCAAATTTGCTGATGCTATATTGAGGTAATTTTATAAAATTCTCAAAGCAAAGATCATATACCCCATCCATCACTCTACTTGGGTTGCGAACATAGTGCCTGTGAGGAAGAAGAACGAAGAAATAAGGATCTATGTAGACTTCAGAAATCTAAATCAATCTTCTTTGAAAGACACCTACGCCCTTCCCAACATGGATCACCTCTTGCAGATCGTGGCTCGAGCCGAAATGATGTCTATGTTAGATGGCTTCTCAGGGTATAATCAGATAGAAGTTGAGAAAGTAGATCAGTATAAAATGGCTTTCACTACTCCATGGGGGACCTTTGCATATCGCAAGATGCCATTTGGATTGATCAATACCAGAGCTACTTTTCAGAGAGGTATGGATCTTCTTTTAGTGATATGAAGAACAAAATCATTGGTATGTATCTGGATGATCTTACCCTGTTCTCTAAAAAGAGAGTAGATCATATAAATGATCTAAGGAGAGTATTGCAAAGGTGCAGGGAGGACAAGATTTCATTGAATCCCATGAAATTAGTGTTTTGCGTAACTAAAGGGAAACTATTGGGTCACATTGTCTCCAAGGAAGATATAAGGATCGATCTAGAAAGGGTGAGAGCTATTCAACAACTAATTTTACTCGTGAACAAAACTGGAGTGAAGTCATTTTTCGGTCAACTTAACTTCCTCAAGAGATTCATCCCTGATTTCTCCAAAATTACTAAACACATTGTTGATATGATGAGAAATGTGAATTTTAAGTGGAATGACCGTGGTAAGAAATCTTTCAAACGCATCAAGAATGCCATAGCTAAAACCTCAGTATTATGTCACCTAGATTACAAGAAAGATTTTGTAATCTACTATTATTCTTCTGAACATACTTTGTCAGCCATCCCAATGGAAGAGAACGAAGAGGGAATTCAAGCCCCCATCACGTTTATGAGCACACCTCTAAAAAATCATGACCTAAGATATTCTCAGACTGGAAAGCATGCTCTTGCGGTGGTAGAGGCTCTTAAGAATTTCAGGTTTTATATCCTTCATTCCCACTCTCTTGTGTATGTGCCTGATGTTGCAGTGAAGAGAATTTTGACTCAACAGGATGTGGGGTGTAACAACCAAGGAGCATGGGTAGCTAAAACCCAAGAATATGACATAGATATCAAGCCCACCAAGTTGGTAAGAGGGAATGCCTTGTGTAAGGCAATGGCAGAAAATCAAGTGAACAATGACCCAAAAGCTACATAGTTGGTTTTAGCAGTAAGTATGCAAGACCCATGGTTTGAAAACATTGTGTATTTCTTGACCTATGGTGAATGTCCTGAAGGATTAACTTCAAAGCAAATAAGAGACCCAATGTGTCGACAAACAACAACAAGAGAAGTTGTTAAAGGTTTTTCATGATGAAACCTGTAGAGGACACTTCTCCTCATCAGTCACTGCATTAAATATTTTGAGATAGTGTTATTACTGGCTGAGAATGTTTAAAGATGCATACCAGCGGGTGGAAAGATGCAAAAAATGAAAGATGTTTACTCGGAATCCATAGTTAGCAGCGTTACCCCTCAGACCAATGATAATTGAAGGGCCATTCCAACAATGGGGAGTTGATTTTATCAGTCCTATAAGCCCTATGTCTAGAGTAGGTCATACTTACATAATTACTGCAACTGACTACTTCATGAAATGGGTGGAAGCCAAGGAAACCAAAAGGACTACTTCAAAGGCAGCATGTGAGTTTATCAAAGAAAATATTCTGGTAAGATTTGGTGTGCCTATTAAATTGGTTATGGATAATGCCACATGCTTTTCTTCTCAAGAAATTACTGAATTTTGTTTTGAGTATGACATCATGATCAACTATTATTCTGATTATTTTCCTCAAGGGAACAACCAAGCGGAGTCTAACAACAAAAATTTGGTGAATATCATGAAAAAGCTCGTGGTAGAAAACCAGAGAAGTTGGCATAAAAAAATCTATGAAGCCCTATGGGCAGATAGAGTGACCCCAAAAAATGCCATTGGTGTATCTCCTTTTGAACTCGTGTACAGGGTAGAAGCTAGTATCCCATTTCCATTGGAATTAGCAACTTGCAAGCTGAGGATAGTAGTACAAGATGGAATATATGAAGATGGTTTAGAGAAGAGGATCCTGTACTTGAGAAAATTAGAAGAAGAAAGGGAGAAAATGGTTAATCATATCACACATAATCAGATGCATGTGAAGAACCTATTTGATAAAAAGAGAAGACCCTAGAAATTTATGGAGGGAGACATGGTGCTATTGTGGGACAAGCGCAGGGCACCCAAAGGCATGCATGGGAAATTTAAAACACTATGAAAAGGACCTTTAAAAATCCATCAGGCATTTGATAAAAATTATTTCATATTGACTTATCTAGATGGTGAGGATTTGAAGCTCTATCAGATCTAAATTGAAAGAAGGTAACCCCTGTATTGTACAATAGTTACGTTTAGTTCCTATTTTTGTTTTCCTAGTTAGGTTTCCTTTCTGCTTTCCTTTCTATGTCTTGCTTTATTTTTGTTGTGAGCTGCCTTTTGTTGAACTTTGTGAAACCAAAGATTTGAGTTCCTTGCATTCTAAGTCTACATATCCCTTTAGGCTAGAAGGCCTTTATCAAATTTCCCAAATCTTCCTTCTCCTTCTTAATTCGGGGAAAATCTGGGTCTAAAATCATGCTTTTATTGGGTAGGTTAAGTTCCAAATCTAGTAAAGGCCATGGTTTGAAAGATTCTAGCCTCAGTCTTACATACATATGAAATATTTTGTCTCATATCTTTAGGTTGCAGCACTGGCGAGATATCAAATTTTAGCTTCTCCATGGTGGAAAATCACCTGCGGAGTGCACTTTCTGCAATTGACAAACTTAAGAGTATCAGAGGTAAATAAAGATGGAAAATGAGGAAGTCAGGAACAAGAAAGCTTTGAGAACTCAAATTGAACCTATGGGAAACAAAAGAAACAATCAAGGGAAGAAAAATTGATGGAGTTAGCTCATAGGTAGAAAAGCATAAAATGGCTTCTCCTATACTCCTACGAGTAGGTTTCGACTTGCGAACTGTGTTTTCCGCCAAACTATCAAGGTGAAGAAATTTTGAAGAATAATCCATCCCATAAGAGATCCAACATATAAAAAAGGCCAATTGAATCAACATATATCATTTTGGCACCCCTATAGGCCATATTTCTCCTTTAGCAGATTTTCAGACAGAGAGCACTACAAAAGTATTTCTCCGCCCAAAGGAGAAGTGGAAAAGTAATTTTCGGCCGCTTCAAGAAAGTTTTCGTTACGGTTAATAAAGTGAAAAGATGTTTCCTAACGACATGTAAAGCAAACTAATTACTTCAAATAAAGTTGTGTTACTTTGTAATCGACTTTTTTATTAATGTAGAGGTCTTTTCATTTGTGTGGCACAGGAAGTCGGCTGTTAAACGGTAAGAATTCAAAAA
The DNA here is from genome assembly GCA_018584345.1 of Thuja plicata. Classification (NCBI taxonomy): domain Eukaryota; kingdom Viridiplantae; phylum Streptophyta; class Pinopsida; order Cupressales; family Cupressaceae; genus Thuja; species Thuja plicata. The sequence continues at coordinate 4,913,115 of MU223575.1, read as the reverse complement.
GTATAAAATCAATTGGAGATTTTGAATTGGAACCACCATTGTTTACCAAATTGTTTGAATTCAAAGTCACTAAGACTAGTCACTCATTGTCTCTGTATCCCAAAGAGAAATTTGAATCCCTAGGTTGAATCATACTCACATGGCTTCTATATTTTTGTGGGATTTGATGGAATGAACGACATTATCTCTGATCGGCACAAAATCTCAGATACCTCACTAAAGTTCTTTGATATTCAGAACTTCCAGAATAGATTGACAGTGGAGAAGATGCATCATATTATAGAAAAGCTTAAGGAGAGTGGGTTAGGCAAAGCCGCCAAATTCCATGTAGCGGTTCAAGCTCCTAAATTGGTCTAAGAATGTATAGATTGATGCAACCTAGACACCAAGCAAATTATTCTACCTAAAAACACAGTGCTCCTCTCTATTGATAGAGTGTCTATTTAGAATTCCCTCCATATTCCAGAGCAAAAAAAATACTCTGAAATGACTTATAGCCAGGCGGTCTCTGAATATTCAATGAAGAGACTGGTATGGAAGAGAGCGATCATAAAGTCATGGTTTAAAGAACCAAAGAGTGCTAAGGGAAAGTTGCCCAAAACATTGTTCAGCACAAACCTAAATCTAGAGATCATGGATATCCTAGTATTGCTTCATAGGATTAGAGGTGAGAGTGAAGCTCTTAATTTTGTTGAGCAACATTTCTTCCTAGTTCAGATAATCTGCTCCCAGCATCACTTCATTGACTGGGCCCTTATGGTGAGTGAGAATCTCTTAGACGCCCTCAATAGGGCCAAGTACTAGAATGAATTCTATATGTCTTCAGTCTTTTTGTATATTCTAGCTACAATTCAAATTTGGTGAGGGCTTCCTAGATTAGAGGAATTTCCAGATGACATAAAAAGCTGAGTTTTTCCCCTCTTTGCAACTACAAAATAGTTATGTTGATTATCTCATAGTTAATGATGCCTTTAAAATGAGACTGTGCAGGGAGATACAAGGTTGTCCGAAGAGGAGATTTTCTCCTGAAGGCATGGATTTTATAAGCCAATTTAGATGCTTTTTATTTAGTTTGGTGATTTGTCATATCTTCATCTTGCAGGTTTTAATGACTTTCCTTTGAAGCTACCCAGATACCCTACTAAATTGATCATGCTGATCGAGGTGATGAGGCAAGTGCTCCAGGTGAATCTGATATGTTTTGAGGCAAAGAAGAAAGGCTATGAATTTATAGTGACCATCGAAGCTTACAGTTGTGTGTCCCAGTCAGAGGTGAAAAATGTTCTTAAGACATTCTCGAAGAAGTTCTCTCTGGAAACCTATGACATTCTAAGGCCGCAATATGATCCAGTTAAGTATGCCAGAGATGTCTTAAAAATAATTCAGGCAATTCATCATGTACCTGATATTGATGACTACTGGGCCAATTGCAAATATGACTTGGAGAGCAGGGAGAGATTCTACGCCCGGTTAACCATTGAACAGATACAAAATTTCAATGTTAACATTGCAGTAGAAGGGCTAGAAGATGATGGAAATCATCTGTACAATGATACATACCTGGAGAAGATAAAGTCTACCCCTATCAGCTCAGAGCCTATGTTGGACCAAGCAGTAAGTGACTTACAGGCTTTGATGTGGGGGATTTACAAAAGAATAGTCCAATGGGTTGAGTGGACTATAGGAAGAAGGAAGAGTTCAGAAAGGAAGCCTCCCACTCGGTGAACTCTATCAAAGGCTACTTCCAACGTTGCAACCATTTCATCAGCAACAATCCCAATAGTTGCAAAAGGATCAATTAAACTATCGAGAGGAGGCGATGGACCTCTTGAGAAGACTTCTCTCTTAGAGAAGAACTATGGAGAGGGTCCTCTTCTAGTTATTGGAGCCACTGAAGAAGCACTCTTGTCAGACCCACTCAAGTCTATAGTCAAGCTTCCTAAAGTTACAGAGTCTGAAAGGCTGGCTAGTGCTATTGCTATGGATACTTTGGCTGAGACCTCAACCCAAGAAACTCCAAGGCAGGTATACCCTATCATATTTGAAGTAGGAGAGGATAGCCATAGTACCTCTGTTACACAATTAGATAAAAGGGGTGGGGAGCAATAGGAGGTTTCTCATGTTGTTAAATTAATCTCCTCCTCACCCACTTCGGTGAATCCATTTGCTTCCCACGCTAAAGTGAATCCTCTGGTCACAAGGAAGTTGTTCGTTGAAGAGTTGGTGTCTGCCAACAAAGTTACTAGCGCAGAGTCATGGATAGAAAATACTTTAGAGCACAAAAGGAAGAGGGTGGGGGAAGCTAATCCCTACAAAGACACTATATCATTGTTCTTTCAGCCCAAGGCTACCACAAGTAAGTAGAAGAAGGAAAAGATAATGTCTACTCTGGGTCGTGATCCTGAGATAGGGCATTTCACCATGGTAGTAGCCAAGCCCACTAAGGAGGGCAGACTCAAAGATCTGATGGCCTCAAAATTTTTGTTACAGTCATTTGATATGGGATTGGCTCGCCATGATACCAAGGTGGATTGGTGGAAATCCACTAATGTAGTGATAGAGGAAGAGCTCAAAGATCTCAAGACTTCCAAAATTTAGTTTAAGGTGGAAGTGGCCCAGCTAACTGACTTCATCAGATAGCTCCTCACTCCTATTGCAAGTGCTCCCAGTACCCAAACCTCCTTTGATCCTAGTGTTGCTGAGAACCAAGCCATTCTGGCTAAGTTGCAAGAAGATCAACATTATGGGCAGATTGGAAAAAGGTGGATTTAGAGGTCTGAGTCCGAAGGCCTAGCAATTATTGAACAACTAGGTAATAATCTCCTAAGGCTAGAAATAGAGATGAACAATATTGGTAAGAATTTGCAAAATCTCATGGTGGAAAGAGTAAGATGCCAAGAATGCATAGTCATGTTGCATGTGGCAGTGAAGATGAAGACTAAAGAAGCCCTAAAGGCTAAAATTCTACAGTTGGGAGATGAGCCTTTGATTGAATGGCTCCAAATTCTAGATTTTAAGGCTGAGATGATCATTCAAGCTGAGAAGGGTTTACAAAAAACTGATGTTAAGGTCCAAGAAGAATAGAGTAAAGATTTTAAACACCTCTTAGGACTTCATGTAGAATCACAAACCAATGGTCAAGGTAAAGCAATGGTTGGAGTGGTCAACATGCAAAAGTCATTCATAGATTATCTACATAATTTAGCGGAGCAGTCTTTGTCTCATCTAGACAAGGTACCAGAGCTCCAACAATTGAGTGGATGCATCTTTAGAGCTATGGAGGAATTGCAAGATTGGACAGATGCGATCAAGACTCTAGCCAAAGAAAATTCTAGATGGCTTGTCTGTTACACCAATATCCACGTCAATAGACATGAAGAGCTCATCCAAGTCATCACTATTGTAACCACCTATAGAGCCAAATTAGATAAGGGGAAGGAAATTGAATCATCGATATATTCCCCCTTGTTCTATTTTTGTTAGTTTTATAACGGATAAACCTTTGGTTATCATTTATGGTTGGGGAAGTTGAACCATTTTGGTTTCTCCTTTTTGTAACAGTCTAATTTGGAACTCTATGTGTATTATTCCCAAAATCAATACAAAGGTCAGCTAAATTTTGGTGTGAAGAATAGGATTTTTGCTGAGTCAATTGTGTATTTCTAAATGTCATTTCTTTAACTGTTCCATTGCATTTCACTTATCCTTCTGTTGAATTTGAATGTCTCTTTTGAATTAGATTTGTAATCTGTATTCAAACCAAAATTATGTATTATGATTTGATATAGCTAATTAAGGGGAAAATCAGTTGCTATCCTAAGTTTTGGGAATTTTCTTATGATATAGATCAACTCAATATCATTACATTGTTAATATTTAGTCTTGCATCTATATTTTTAGTAATTGTTCATGCATCACCAGTTTCAAGAGTTAATCTGATTGATAAGATCTCAAAATTGGCTAGATTTAGAATTGTATTTACTTCACCTAAGATATTTCCTATCTAGACTTAGCTTGGTTTACCTCTCCTGCTCTCGCTTAAGAGCATACCTCTGTTAGATTAGGAAAGATAAAAATTCATTGAATATTATTCATATAAGGGAGTTGTACCTTCTAATTCAGAGGGAAAATAGGTTTTCAAGTAACTATTTCCCAACTGTTGTAGTCAATTGTTCTTAAATTTTTTTGGGTATGTTAGAGTTACATTCAAAAGAACAATCTGTTTACTAACAATTCTCAATAATTTTATCAAGTTTGTACTTCTCCATTGTATGATATCTTCTCTTAAGCCTTTAATCTTTCCAAGAAGAGACTTAGCTCTGATACCAATTGTTGGGATTAATGGGAAGTATGTACTAGGAGGGGAGGGGTGAATCAGTACCTCTAAAACTTTTGTATCTATTTTACCAATTAACCTTTGTAATCAATTGTATATCTAGTCAATCTAATTTAAACTATCTTGATGCGAGTTATATCAATTCATAACATTAACATACATGTGAAAATTCATAGAAACATTCATGAAAGTAAATTGACACATAACACAAGATATGATATCACAAAAAACTCTTGTGGGGAAGTAAAAACTATGGTGGGGATGGTACCCACAAAATCTTCACTATCTACAGATTGGAAGGGGTCGGTTAAGGCTTACAATTTTATGACTTTTGATGATCTACCCTATTAGGAGTATCAGTGGAGACTTGTTAGAGTCTACTCTATTAATATCATTAGCAACATTGTTGAGTGTGCAATTGGTTAAGAGATTTGTTTTCGGATGGTTAAATCCAGCTTCCTAGAAAGGATTTTTACACTTTGCTCCACTTGTTAGAATGATATAAAATTCTAAACTGACCTGGTAAATGTAATCTCCTATTGCTGATAAAGATCCAATTTATTTTACATAAAAATATTATCACCTTAATTATGATTGAATAATAGCTCTAATTCTCAGTATGCTCTGTTCTTGGTTCTTGCTAACAAAATTCACCTTTTATTGTTTCTATTCTTGAAAATATCAATCTGATCCATAGACGTGCTCATCTGATTCATTCATGTTCTCCTCTCTCTCTTCGCATCCTCTATTCATCATTAATAATGAATGATTGCATCATCTTTTTATAGATGGATTGACTTCATCGAGTTTTGATAAAAAGTAATGTTAATTGTACGATCAGGTTTACAACTTATACCTAGATCTCCTAGTCTATGTTTTCTAAATTAGTTAGACTAATTAAAGTACTTACATTCATGTATCTTGTCCCTAAATAAATAGATTTAAACCAATTAAGTATCCTATAAATAGAATATAGTTGCTCTCTTTTTGTGGGATACAACTGACTTTTAGTTCTATCTGTAGGTCATGCTTGACTATCCTACACTTTTGTTCTGTCGGTTGCACTGTAACTGTTTTGTCAGTCTCCTCTGTTGGGCTCCACTATATCTTTCTACTTTATGATTTCGGTTTACACGCTAAGATTTGTCATTAGTTCTCTTTAGACTTTGTCATCTTTGGTTATCTCTTAGTGTCCGATCTTCAGTTTTCTCAATCCTATCTTTTAGTGTATTCTTACCAAAAGTGTTGTTTGCATACTAATGGAAAATTAATATCATTAGACAACATTGTTTAAAACTGGCACAGCTGAATCTTTTCTTCATATAAATGAGCCATTGATATCTCATTGAAGACCAACAAACATCCAACTAAAATTGCAACACAACAACCTAACACAAATATGAAATTAATATAAAGGTTTTGACATCAATGACAATAATGCCAACATCTTCTCAATGAACTAAATAATCTCCATCTTTAACATTCATGGAAAATAAAAAAAATTCCAAAATGAATCAAAAAAATCTAAAATTTCCTTTATGGAATCCTTTGTTTCCTCAATCATCCTAAGTAGTCTTTGTTTAATGTTAGTATCATTCTTCTTAATAGAATCTCTCATTATGTAGTAGTTTGCACCATATTGCAATAATCTTCCTTCCACAACCTTTACCAATTTAACTTCTAGAAAACCTAATATTTTAGAATCAAATATCTTCTTAGTGATTAATTATTCAGTCAACATAACCTCAATCACTATACTGATCACCAAAGAAAAACAAGGCTATAATTCACTCACTCTATCAAACTCTACATCTTCCAACATAGAATAAACCCCTTCATAATCCATAGAGCTATATTTTGATGGAGAAAGGGTTTCTTTTTCTACCATTTCTACTTCTTCCTTGTCTTCTAATTTCTTCTCATCCTCAAACTTTTCTTCTCTAGCCTTTAAAATGACAACAATTTCTTTTCCGTTATTACTGATCTTTCCCCTCTTACATTTTTGAAGGGAACCAATGAAAGAAATATCCTAATCCTTTTGATAGAAAGGGGAACTGTCTGTTGGTTATATTTATGGTTTTGAAACCTACTAGCAAAATTTTTAGTTCCCAGTGGTTACTATTTTCCAAAAAAGTTAAAATCTTGTCCATAGTTGTCAAAATTCCCTATAAGTTGTCATGTCCAAGCCTAGAAACTCAACAAGTGTGAAAAATCCCTATGTCCTAGATCAATCTTTATATGTATTCAAGAAAAACCCTAAGTGTCTTGGTTCTTTCTAATTTTATGTTACTTTTTTGTTCACTTAAGTGACCATAAGATCATGTGTCTTTTTTAAACGTGACCACATTCAATTTATCCTAAGTGTTCAACAATTTATTAGCCCCTAAGTTTCATAAACCCACAAGTCTTTTATTTAACTATTATTGGCCCAGCTAATGTATTTTAATCCTATGGTGAACTTAATGACTTAGTCCCGAGATGCACAGGATCTATCATTCAAGTCATTAAGCAGTGATGACACATATTTATGGCGGGTCCAGCATAGGTTAAATCTTAAGTAAAATAGCATGTAGTTTCTGTTTGATAGGATAGTCCACTTAATGGATTAATCTCAAAGTGATCAAGATCTATCTCATAAGTCATTAAGTCTGATCGATGTGTGTCCACGTGGTGATGTGGGCCATGTTGCATAATTTTTGATAGAGATTAAAGTGCAGACAGATCCAACAGATCACTTAATTTCTTATGGGGAAGATGCGCAAGATCTAACAAGTAAGTCATTAAGTGGTGCTGCCGCATGTCTTTGTGGGCCTAGGAATTGTGAACAACTATCTGATAAATTGCAGTTAGTTTCCCTTTTGATCCAACGACTGAATTAATATCTTAATTCAAATATGTCTAAGATCTATCATTCAAGTAATTAAGCCGTGCTACCGCATGCCTTGGAGATGATGTGTGTTCCCCTAACATGAACGTGACCACAGATTAAAGAGATAACAATTGTAAAAAGATCCAATGGCTGAATTGATAGCTTAATGGTGAAGTGATCGAGATCTAATGCTTAATAAATTAAGTCGTACTGATGTGTGGCAGTTGGTAGCCCCAGTATAGCGAAAGGATAGAATAAAAGGATGCAGTTTGAGAAGGATCCAATGGCTCACTTAATGACTTAAGGAGAAGATGATGAATATCTAGAATATAGGCCATTAAGTGGTGTTAATGCATGTCTAAGATGATAAAGTTTCATCCATATTTAGTGAAGTCTATGGTAAAGTAATTGGTGGTCAACTTAGAAAAGATCGGATAGATGACTTAAAGGTTATGGTGGAGATGCACGAGATGTAAAGCTTAAGTGATCAAGATGTGCCAAAATGTGTCCAAGATGAATAATGGTTTCTATAAAGTGATGAGATCCACATGATAGATGGGATGCTGATAAGATCTATGGTTCAAATTCAAAATTTTAGTGACTGGTTTTAGTGAACCTTTGAGTTGCGAATATTCAAACAAGATGAATTGATTACATGGCATGTGGCCACCTCAGGTAAAATTCAATGCGAGAATATTTGATTTGATTGACCATATAATTCATTAATTTAGTTCAAAGTTTCCATAACTATCAAAGTGATTAAAGAGGAATTGAAAGTTGCAGTAATCTTGTGCTCTGTGTTAAAAATTGTTGAACGGGTAATTTTTTTATTATCACACTTCTGAAGCATTAGAATTCATACTTGTAGTAGGGTTTCAAGTTCTGAAGGATAAATAGGGTGTTGATAAATCCTTGTAGTGTTACTGTAAGAAACCCTAAATTCAAAAAATGGCCCCTAGAATTGAATTCACTGGTAAAATTGATTACAAAGACCGGAATGTGCGGGATGATCTTTTACAATAGCTAAATGGATCCACCAGTGACTCTACTCAGATCAAAGGAATGGTGCATATAAGTCCTTGTTTAAGAGTCAGGGAGGTTTTATATGATATGGGAAGATGAGATAAGGGTGCCCAGGTTAGTATAAGTGGTCTTAGCCTGTTCAAAATTGATTCTGACCAAAGGAATGCTCCTACCCTAGACTGTAACATATAGGTTCTGGATGTAGGAAAAATGATAGTTCCTGGAGTGTTTATGGAAACAGATTTGTTAATTACAATTTCCAAAGCCTATGATAAGGTGTCTAGTGTTTTGAGAGATATAGATGGAAACATAATATTGAATGTCACAACTGATGAGATAAGAAAAGTTTTCAAGTTGAGTGACCTTTCTGTTCAGATGGATGATATTGATTTTGAGTACTTCAAAGAAGTATACAAGAATCAAAGAGAATAATTTAGAAATGAGACTTTGAAAGGATATTTCAATAATATAGGGGGTTTAATTGTAGTAGGCCCTAACACACTAGATCCATTAAAACTATATTATTTTAATGGAAAGACTAGAGGGATGTATAGTTCCCTGTGTCATGTTTTAGGAGAAGAAGCGGAGACAACAATGCTTATTCATTTTATGCTTATGATTGTTCAGATTTGGCATCCACATTTGTCTGTTGTTTTTTACTATGCTAATTACATTTCTGAACTGATGCATCACAGTGTAGTAGGCATAAAAGATTCTAAGATAGTTAAGCCATTTGGATGGTACTCTATGATGATGCACATGATCCTATATAATAATGCTGACTATTTTGAGGAAAAAAAGGATCTTACAAAATTTCAAGATGATGAAGAATTTCCAGTTATCTTATGGAGTATAGACTTGTCTTGCGATAGGAAAGAGGCCAATTTTATCAATTATCATAGATGTTTTGCCTCTAGGCTCAGATAAATGTTATGCAAAGACAACACAAGCATTCACATAGATTTGTTAGGATTTTTGAGACTAATGGAGTATGTTAAAGAGTTTCAGATTGTTCACAACTTGGGTGACTACATTTTGTACCCTATTTCTATAGTTATTAGGGTCTACAGTTTCAGAGGGACTCCAAATATTCTTCCTTATAGCTTTCCACTCAAGATTGGCATGGCCAAAATTTTGAGACAACTAGGTGGGTTACAAGAAGAAGCATTGACTAGAAAAATGAAAGGAAGCATATTCCCAGCCATTGCATAAGCACACCAGTTCATTATCACTAAAGGTGGATGGACCCAGTTTCACAAATACTTGGAGCCTTACCAGTTGGCAACCTTAGTGGTAAGATATGCAGATAATGAGGGATTCATTAGTGACATGTTCAGAAAGAGAACTAAATGTTTAGCTCTAGAACATAAGTTTAATTTCCATGAGGCTATAATTAGAACTGAATTTGATTTTATGGAACAAGAGATGAAGAAGGAAAAGTGGTTAGTTTATAATAAATCATTAGATTTTTTCCATTATTTTGATAGAGCATATTATCCCTTGAAAGAATTTATGCCTTGGGAAAAGAAGGTGGAATCCTTGATGAGCATGTTTGAAGACATTATGCATGCCTTAGACCAGAAGAAGAATAAGGTAATGGAAATAGAGCTAGAAAAGGCCACGGCTATTTTGAGCAGAGCTACATAGGGAAGTGTTGTTCCACCAAGGAAATATGTGGGGTATCAACTAAGAGGATATAGCACAATCCTGCCAAAAGTTGAAAAAACCTCTGATCGAAAAGGGAAAAGAACGTTGGACTCCAGTACCCAATCATTTCCATCTCCAAAAAGGAAAAGGGTGGAATGAAGAGATCAAAAACAAGGTGATATTTATTCCCCTTCCCAATCTTCCCTGCACATGTATGAAAAGGCCATTGCTGAACAATTAGTGCAAATGGGAAATACTGAACATGTTTTTTTTACAGCCCAGGAATTCCAAGGAGTGCCAGAGGCACTCAAACATGTTGAAATGGACTTAACAGTAGTTGAGTATTCTGGGGAGGATTTGGATCCCATCACTAAGCAAGCTAGTGATGAATTCCTGTCAGATGATCAATTTTTCAAAGCAAGGGCTTTTATTCAATTCCTTTGGATAATTCGCATTAATGAATTTAGATACAAATGCCAGAAGTTGCAGAGTGATCAACCTAATAGAGATAAAGATGACATTGAAAAGGAAGTAAAGCAGGAGAGGGTGGCTAAATTTTACCAAATCACTCCTGAAGAAGGTAGAGAACTAGTAAAGAAAGGAGGATTTATTATTTTTCCATAGTGGGATCTTGTTTATTCTATTGTCTTTGATGCTATTAGAAAAGAAACCAAACTAACGCACACTAGTGGAGTGTCTTCTAGTGTTAAATTTATTGAAGACCATGCATCCATAATAATGTGGTCTATAAAGAAGAAAGAAAATAAGAAAATTTCTAAAGTTGAGCATGTTGAACACTCGGGAAGCTTGTTAGTAAAGAGAGTTGCAGATGCCATGAAATTAGCTAAAAAATAGGAAGAAGAAATCAAAAGGCTTACTCTAGAATCAAAAAAATTTGTCATGAAAGTAGCTGAGAAACAGGAAGAATAAATAAAAATTCCGAGGGAAAAATATGAGATAGTCATGAAAGAATATAATGATGAAAGGGTAAAGTCCATTGAAAAGGACAAGAAAATTGCTATCCTAGAGGGAAAAAAAAAATCTCAATATTCTCCTCAAAGGATGATAACACAGGATCCACATCATCCTAGTACATCTAGACAAATTATAACTTTCCCTCCTTCCCCTATGCCATCAAGTCCTGTTACACAAGCAGACTTTGAATTGGAAAAAGAAAAACTAATTGCTGAAAGGACCAGATTGGAAGAATCAATGAAGAAATGGATTGAAGAGTCTTTAGCATTTAAAGAAGCATAGGCACGGGTACAAAAAAGGTATGATGATAAAATATATGCTACTCTCATGTAGTGTACTAAGGAAATAAGTCCTGCTACCCTTTATTTTCTAGGAAAAAAGGTTATTATCATAATAAATGAGTATGATACAAACAAGGATAAATGAGGCCTGATCATGGATAGATGGAAAGGAAAGAATGCTGAGTTGAAATTGTTCTATTACACATCTCAGGAGGAAAACAATACTAATATTGTTTTAACCAGCACTTATAAATGCTTTAAATTACTATTGGACATGGACATAAAAAGGAGCATCGTCATTAGGAAGATAGAAGCCTTAAGGAAAGAATATTCAAAAGATCAATATGAGATGTTTCCTCACCATTTAAATAAGAGTGGTGACATAAAGAGTAAAGAATTATGGCAAAGACAAATGAATGAGGCATTATAAACCAGGACTAACAGTATTATTAATTTGGAAAGCACACTTTTCTTTGTCCAAACTATGGAAATTACTGGCGAAGCCAAGGCATTTTTTGAATTCTAGAAAGAGGAGATTGAGAAGGCAAGTGTCAGTTGTGATGAGATTAATAATAGAAAAGATGAATTTGTTGGTTTCTCTTGGCCAAGGGATGAGGTGTATACCTCCTAGAAGGACAAGTACATTGTAGTTGATTAGGGACAAGATGATAATGTGTAACAGAAAAAAAATGTCAATGCTTCTCAATAGTTTGAATGAGATAGGAGAGGGAAAAAATATTCTACATCAGCAAGATCAAATACAACAAATTCCACATGTATGTTTCCGAACAAGTTTAAAGAAAGTACAATAACTAGGCGTTCAGAGGACAAATAAATTGAATATCTTGTAACAAAAGTGTTTATCATTCCACTTGTTGTTTTGTCCTATGTATGGGTCATAGGTTTTCTATTTTTGCTTAGTCATTTGAAGCTTGTTGCATCCTTGATTTTTTAAGGATTCCAATATGACTACGTCAAACCTATATATTGAGAGTAAAAAGACTTTGTAAAGGATGGTAAAATAAAAATAGTGAGGTCGGATTTTCAATTGTGTGTAAGTTTTGAACAATTTTTGAGTCTATTCTAATGTATTGAATGAGAATACTATTAATAAAATACAATGGAATTTCTAGTTTCAGATCCCTGATGTATTTTTGCATTTATATTCAGCTCTTGTATGTTTAATTTGTAAGGCATTTTATATGTACTAGTTATAAGATAACTGTTTTGTTATTTTTGAGTTTCTTTCAAGGACATTTTAAACCTCGCAAATAGTTCTAGAGGGTTAGATTTGTTGGTACTCCTAAATTTGGAACAAATTTGGAGTGACCATGTTAAATTTTCAGTTGAGCAAACTAAGTACCCTTGAAATTTTGTGTCAGAATGCTCAGTCAGAATGCTTGTAAAAGATGCCCGGATGATTTTCATAAGGTACAAATCGGGAAAAGGATTCAATGCCTTCCATTTGGCATATGCAGTGGGTTCCAAATCTTGAATTCCAAATCTGACATGTTTAGGGAGTAGTCATTTTGAGGGGGTTATCTAAATCAGCATTTTTGCTAAAGTGTCATTTTGTTTTTCGGAGCCTACTTTGCTTCTTAATATCTTGCACCCTGTTGAGTTTCATAGTTAGCCACTTTGGTAATGTGTTCCATGCATATCAGAGAGCTTATGTTTCAGATCTTAGGTCATTGTCAATCCTTTTGAAAAGTTTCCTTACTTCCCAAAGTTGGTTTCTCAGAGCTTTTTGCATTTTTGTTTTGACTAGAAATCTTAATAGCCCATTTTTCAGGTTATAACTTTTGACCAGTTGATTTAATTGACAAATTTCCTTTTGTACTATGATCTAGTGGTCACATACTTCATATATTCCAATTTCTAGATCATGATGAATCCATTTGAGCAATTTGCAGTCTGATTCTGTTGGCACTTTGTTAAAGTTTCCAAAAGTTGTTGAATGCGGATTTCTGAATACCTTGCTTTAAGGGCTTGCATCTTTGATCAAATGGATAAGTATGACATCATGCTGTGTTCCTAGGTATTATAATCATGACAATGAACCAATATTTCCATTTTACAGATCCCTATGAAATCAGATGACAAGTTTTCTGGAACCATTTCATTTGTGAATAATTTCTATTTCCTGAGTGTTCAAGTGCAGAATTGCTAAGTTGTCCACTTTGAGGTCTTGAAAATATTTAGCCAGGTGAAAATTTTGGACAATTGAGTTTTCCCTCATATTTTTAACATAATATTGCACTCACCTGAGGATTTACAGATTGTTGCCAATCCATATATCCACTTTTTCAGTGCCTTTCCATTCCTGATTTATTAAAGTTTCACTGAAAATACAGAATTCAGAATTAAATGGCATACTTTGTGGTTTCCTTATTCTCACCCAGTTCGAGGTCCGACATAATTGAAATTTGATCTGCATTATAGACCTAGAAATGAGCCCCTTTGAAGATTTCCATCTTTTGATCTAATCTGGTTGATCACTTTTCCAAATTAAATCCAAATCAGTTTTCTGCATATTTGCATGTTAGAGTTTAGAAAGGTTTTACGGTGCTAACTTTGCGGATTGGTATCAGTTCAATAGTTTGTTTTCAGGGGGAGATAGCTGAGGTTTTTCATTCTACATATGACATTAAATTAGGCTCCAGAGGTTGAAATTTTGAAGGATCTATTAGATGGGTTTGCTAGTTCAGTTTCAAAGGCATTTTATTCAGTTTCCAGTGCAAAGAAGAGTTAAGTTTCCAGAATGGCCATTTTGCAAGAGTGATATCTTTCTGTCTGAAAGATGTTTTTAGGATCCAATTATGGGAACATCCTCATTACATATGGTTGTACTATTTGACTTGATGGTGAAATTTTAGAGCTTGATTTAACGATTTTTCAATTGGTCGATCTGAAGAAGATTTATGTTGTTTCAACATTTGCATTTCCATAATATTCTGGAAGTGCTAGGTTTGACTATTAATAGCTTGTACCTGAAGATGAATCTGGCAAGCCCTTTTCACATGTGTATTCAATGGTAATCAATGGATCTCTTTGCCGAATGGTAGAGTCAAACTACTTGTTGCAGTGAATTTTTGAGGCCAGTTTTGGAGGCCAATTGCCATAATTGTGGTCGATCTATGTAAGTGCTAAAATGATTATAAGGGCCGCCGCTTTGTACTTAATGTTCAAAATTAAAAATATGGAAGTATAGACAAGAGGAAACATTGCAAGAGGGCTTCCAAATAATGCAAAATGACAATCCATCCAATCCATCTGGATAGCTTATATTCAACATTCTTTCGGAAGGTCCACATGTCAGACTTATATTTTAATGCCAGCTGCACTTTCCAATTACTACATTATGATAAGGAACACTCCTCCTGGGGTTCTAATTGGGTTATCATCTACATAAATAAGCCTTTTTTATTTCTAAACTTTATGTCAATTTCCAATGGATGGTATAGTCGCCTAGGGAAAATTTAAAGATAGAAGTGGATACGAAGCTGCAAATGTGGGATTGACATGGGTTGATGTTCTTCCAGTGATTTCTCTATCACCCGACTATAATTTCTCTTGCAATTTAAGTTCACTTAGAATGTGGTGTGTAAGATCTCTACTTAAAAGTATGCATTCCAATAAAAGAAAATGATGGAGGATCTCATGAACCGGAAAAGTTTGCACAAAGGATATGCAAAATGGACACAAACTTTAGTTTCATGGCTACCAAGAAGCTTATGATGTTTTCAGGATAAGATCACCATGGAGCACAGAGTTTGTTGACTATTTCTACTATAAAGATGAATGTCAAGCTTGCGCAATGCATTTGGCTGGCAGTTTGAAGTTGTAACTGTATTTAATACACATTGAAAACAAGGGCTTTCAAGAAAGTAACAATGCCAATTGTGTAATGGACAGATTTTGAAGGGAAAGCATTTAAAACAAAATAAACTATAGACCATAATGCCAGCACTGGGAGAATGTTGTCTGTGTTATATTTAAAGAGGGTTGTGCGATGTGTGTTCAAGAAATTTTAAGAGACTTCACTTCCTTCATGCCCTGGAATCTACACTACCAATGGAGGGGAGACCAAGCCAAGTAATTCAAATAGGATTCTAATAGCTTGCACAGAGTAATATGAAGAATGTTTAAGATGTTTTGTTTTAAAATCTGCAAAGAATGAATGCCACTTAGCAAAAGGAATGAGCCATGGTTTTGTTTGTTTTAGATTGTAAAGGGATAAAACTTCATTGCACTGTAGCCAGCACAAACAGGGGAGGAACAACCAGCGTGGAGGATAGGTCTTCAATAAATGTAATTGGATGGTGTAAAGCCAAATTCCACAACCTTCACCAACATCCTCCTAGCCCAGAGAAACAGTTTGGAAGCACAAATAGGGCATGTGAACTGTTTGACCAGAGTGATGCATTGCATAATGCGCAGACATGGAGGGTATTTTGTAGTTTTTAAACATTAAAACTGTAACCTTCATGGCATTAATCCTGCGCATCAGTATTAGTGGAGGGAAATTGGAGATTGTAAAACATTAAAACTAAAGAAAAGTGCAAGTTGATGCGCATACTTAGGGAAGTTTTAAAACTGTCTTTTGCAAATGATTAGAGGCTTTGCTGGAAACCAGGAAGCACTCTCACACCAAGTAAACCATAAGGATTATTCCATAAGTCGCGTAGCACATTGGAGAGGTTGTAATGGAGTGTTTAAAATAGCAAAGCATGGAACATTGCGCAGATATGGAGATGAGACCTTTTTGAAATGTTTGAATCTTCAAATGCAAAATGTAAAACCATAAGGAGTGGCATTTTGACCTCTAGAAGCCATTGGTGTTGTTCATTTGCATTAAGGCAATGCCATTGATGAGAAGAAGGCATGAAGTTCCCAAAAAAATGGAGAAACAATGCATTTGTAATGTCCCACATTATCCGTGCAGTGGCTATTTTTGGTATTTATATACCAAAACACTATCTTTATAGGTAAATAAGAGATCCCAGAGGCTCTTGGTGAGCTCTTGAGGGCTAGAGGAATGAAGACATGTGCAGTCCCCTAAATTTTGAGCTCAATTTTGAAAATCAATTTAAAACTCATCAAGTCCAATATCGCACATTGTTCCCACAAGCAAAAACTAAGATGTTTATATACCAAAATGAAAACATATGAATTTGAAGGAAGAAGAAGAGGCTATCCATGCACATGCCCAGTCATCTAACCGCCTCAGTTTCTATGCCTGAAATTGAAGGAAGGTAAATTTTGAAAAAAATGGACACTTGGCATCCGGTCACATGGTTGCAAGAAGTTTCGATCGCCCAGTCGTGAGATGTTAGCCTCTGAAGGAGATGACTATGTAGACTTGGCGACTAACTGCTAGCAGTTAGTCATGTAGTCAGGAGATGCTAGAGATAAACTGCTGAGACTTGGCAACTGACCGCTAGCGGTTAGTAGCGAAGTAGCCAGATGCCAGAGATGACTATCACGACAAAGAGATAGCTGCTGGTCAGATGGTCGCCAGATGGAATTAGCCACTAGATGCCAGTCGTGAGGTCGCCCAGGGTTGACTCTTGAGTTGAAAATTGCTCGCGACTTGGAGACTGTGGTTGTTCACATGGTCATCGATTAAAGATGCTAAGTGAAAATTTATTCAGAGACAATGAGACTGCGGTTGTCACATGGTCGCCAGAGTTAATCGTGGTTAGGCAAAAAGTTCAGAGACTTAGAGACAAAGAAGAAGAAGGTGAACCTAGAGTTAAAGGCAAAGTCAAAGAGTAGTTTATGATAGTGAATCAACATGTGACACATGTCAAAATCTGGTGAATGCCAGGCAAAATATGCATAAATTTCAAAGATTAAGAGGATTTGAAATGTATTCTTTTGCATATTCTATAAAATGTTTTATTTTAAAGTTTCACAAGGTTTTCTCAGAGGGTTGCTCAAAGGATAAATCAGATTTCCTCTGGCAAAGAAAGGTCAGATTTTTAAGGGGTAAACAAAATCAGATTTGCACAAGGGGATAAGACAAAATGCACATATATTTTATTTGCAAAATCAGATTGTTAGAGCTTTCTGGGAGGTTTTGTGAGCAAATATTTTCTCAGATTTCAAAGATATTTGCAGATAGAATCAAATTTGGTGGACTTTTCAGTGGAAGAATGAAAGAGCTATTATGAGGATAAAATAAGATATTTTCTCAGACAGATGGAGTCAATTATTAAGGATATATCAGATATTTTGAAGACTTGGGAAGACAAGTAAAATCAGATTTGTGAACTTACGCAGAAGATTTAGATATTTTGAAAAGGAGGAATGAGTAAAAGTCAGATTTGAGAGGAGGATAGATGTTGGCTACATATAGTTTTTAGGGTTTCTCCTTCTTGTATATCTTCTCTTCTCTTTTCTGTATTGAGGGTTCTTATTTCAGGTTCCTATTTTTGGTTCCTGTGGAGGTTCTTGGTCTTGTTCTTGTTCCTATCTTTGTTTGGTTCAGTACAAGTTACCATTGGTTTGGAGATTTTATTTGTAAAGAATACTTCTTTTTAATGTTTAGTTCTTGAGCTTATTGTCTGGATATCTGGAAACAACTTGGATTAATGAGAATATAGTGTAGTTCCTACTCATTGTTGTCTTGTCTCTTTTGACTGTGGTTTATGCTCTAGTATAGTTCATTTATAAGGCATCTGAAATATACCTACTACAAGGTAGTGTGTCTAGTCATTTGTGAGTCTTTCTCAAGGTGAGTTAAATTTTGTAAATGATTTCAAAGAGAAGGACATGGTTGTGAAGATCTGATGAAGAAGTATTGAGTTGAGTAGATTGTTTGTAAGGCATCCAATCTGGATTGTATGAAGTTTGTAAGGCATTCTTCAGTATTGCATTGGTTTATTATTGTTGACATATGTTTTCATTGACTCTTTGCCCAAGGAATAGGCATTGATCTAGATTTTTCTGAAAAAGTGTCTTCTCCATTCAGTTATAGACAAATTAATCAATTTTATCTAGTTTTTAGAACAAATGAGCTGAACTCATTAAGGACTCATATCAGCAGGATAGTGTCCATTTTAGTGATTCCTTAGAGAGTGAATCAAAAGGTTAGCCTTCCTTGAGTTTAAACTCAGAAAAAGAAGAAGGATAAACATCCTTATGCCACTATGATTTGTTATTACAGTCATAATATTCCTTGTCAAGCTCTGTTTCAGAATTGTTTCCAGTCATTCGAAGAGTGGTATCTTATTGATATAATAAGAAATATAATAACATAGAAGTGAGGACCCAATCCACTATTTGAATTTTACTTGAAACACAGTGAACTATCTAGGTAAAAGCTGCCTGAGTCTGTGGAGCTCAAAAATGAAGAAGGATATTATCCAATCCTTAGCAATTAGCCTTTCTCTTTCCTAGAAGAGGTTGCATTCGAGTATGCAAGGTATACTGTCATAATTAGGTAAGTGTTACAAGAAAAAGTGCTAACAAATTGGTGACTCCACTGGGGATGTAAAAAAGATTATTTCCTGGATTATTTGGTGGAGTATTTTCTAAATCTTTCAAACCAGTTGCAGTAGAGTCTGGTCATAGAGTCATAGTTTTCAAAAGGCCTATTTATCTATCATTACAAAATATCTAAAAGTCCAAAGCTATTGAATAAATATTTACACAATCTCACTATTGGTGAGTGGTGACTCTAAGCTCTGATTTGCACCAGTGTGCATGTTAAAGAAAGATTACAAAGAAGGTGAGCTTGCAGTGACAAGGACAGTAGATATCTCTACAAAATTTTGAAGCTGATTTAAAGGTGTTTTCAAAGCACACATGCTTAGCAACAACTCAAGTACATCCAGGTATTTCATAAAGTTTTAATAATTTTCCTCATCAAGTGATTGCAGCACTAAAGAAAAAAGGAATAAGGTGTAAAAAGAGGTTTATATGTTTCAAGTTTTTACTTGCTTTTTTGCAAAAATCTGAATGAGATATGTAATAAATGAGAGTGGCAGTTTGTAATCTTTTTGACGGCTAAGATGTCACGATCTAGTGATTGGAGGGGTAGTATTTTGTTTGGAGAAATTACTTTTGAGGGTATCCCTAGATACCCAAATAGTATCCCATCAAAGATTAAGGAGTATTTGCCAAGGTTTACTGGTTTTGGAAAACAATCAGCTGAAGATCATTTAGAAAAGTTTGCAGATTTGATTGATGATCATGACATAACACATGAGGATGTATTAATGAATCTATTTGCAATATCTCTTTTCGATAATTCTAGGGATTGTTTTAAGCATTTACCTCATGATTCAATAGGGTCTATGACTGAAATGGAAGAATGTTTTGTTGAACAATATGGTAACATAGAGGACAATAGTGTTTCCTATGTTATATCCTATGTTGAAGAATTTATTTCACGTTTAGATCATGATAAAGAGGATCTTGAGGAAGAACCTATCAAAAAAAAATTGGTCATCCGAAAGCAAAGGAAGAAAGAAAAGGCCAATAGACAAGCTCAAATCAGAATTGACCAATTAAAATTAGAAATATTGAACCAAATAGCAAAAAATGATGATGAATCTACTGATATTGAATCTGAAATTTCTGAAGATGCTGAATATGAATCTAGTGATATTGATGAGACAGAATTTGGTGATATTGAATCCAAATATTATGAAGGTGATGCTGGGGTTACTTCAGCTGAAAATGATGATTATGATGTTGATAATGAACTTTATGAGCAGCAAGATGATGAAGAGGTAAGTTGCTATGATAACTCTTATGATGATAGTGACATAAATCCTGATATTTCAAACCAAGCCTCTAATATTGAAAATCCTATATTTATGATTTCACATGAGGTTGCATCTAGTGGTCCTCATATTGAGAATGATGAACAAAAAATTATTATACATGTATCTAAAATGGATGTTATGATTTATAATCATGAAAGTAGTAATCATTCTCAATGTGAAATAGAAGATGTGTATAATCAGAAAAATGGTACAAATATGATAAATGGAGTTGCTAATTATGATTGTGTACCAGAGGAGGATGTAAATGATGATATTGATTCACTTCATAGTGAATAAATTTCAAAATTATTGTCTTCTGATTATCTCAGATATTCAAGGCAACACAATTTTGAATTCTTACACCCTAGGTACATTTATTTTGACAAGGAATATATATCAGATGCTTACAGCTGTGACACTAATATTTCTAATTTTCCTTGCACTTCTTTTTCACAAGGTCACAACAGGATTCAATTTGATTCTTCAGATAATGTGGGCATCAGTGTGTATTCAGATTCAAAAGATGAAGAGATTTCAGATATCATATTGAGTACTAAATGGGATAGTGATGTTGATTATGAATCTTTCTCTAATTATAAATCTTCCATAAATTCATTTTATGATGAACTTTTAGTCACTCAACATATGAAGTTGCCAAATGTGTTTCTTGATATTCTCCCTCCCACCCACCAGCAAGTTAGTGAATTATGTGAGGATAGTAATTTACATGAGAACTCTTTAGGGATTTCTAATTTAGATATGCAAACCACTAACAAGTTGCATGATCACTTTTCTTTTGAAGAGAAGAATATGGATTATGACATGAAATTGTCATGTTATGATAAGGACAAAGTTGAAACTTGTTCTTTCTCTCTCACAAAGGTTCAAAATAACATGTATCAGATCCCTGTTGGTAAATGTTGTAAGGTTCAGTCTTCTTTCTCCTTTGATTTGAAAGTGATGGGTGTGAATGGATCTAAGAAGGATTTCCCAAGTAGTATGATGGATATTGAGTATCCCCCATTTTCAGTTGAATGGTGAGTTTTTCAGTTGTGATTTACAAATGAAAGAGGATAAATGTCACAAATATCTAAGTATGTTCTTATCTAACGAACGTGACATATATATGCCACAAATTTTTTATGATGAAAATATTCCTAATGTTTGTGGAAGCTCATTTGAAAAATATGCAAATTTGATGTCATGTGATGAATTAATACAGAGTGGTAGTATTTTTGATCAGACATATCGCAGAAAAAAGTTTCAGTTTACCTCCGATATATGGAGATGAAAATCAGATGTATGACAGAGGTAAGAGTTGATTTCAGTTATGAGGCTTTGGGCCTCTTGTAGATAATGGACATATTGTAAAATTTCTTTCCTTTTCAGTTGTGTGTTTTCTTTCAGTTAGAGGTTTCCCCATTTTTTAGAAGAGACAAAAGTTTTGAGAAGTGGAAAGAGGAAAGAGAAAAGGACAAAATATGATTTTCAAGTTTTGGGGTGGTCTACTACTCCAGAGATCTATGGTTCTAGTTTAAAATTGCATTTAACCATCCTCAGTTAGAGCCACTGTTGGAACTCCTAAATTTGGAACAAATTTGGAGTGACCATGTTAAATTTTCAGTTGAGCAAACTAAGTACCCTTGAAATTTTGTGTGAGAAGGCTCAGTCAGAATGCTTGTAAAAGATGGCCGGATGATTTTCATGAGGTAAAAATTGGGAAAAGGCTTCAATGCCTTCCATTTTTCATATGCAGTGGGTTCCAACTCTTGAATTCCAAATCTGACATGTTTAGGGAGTAGTCATTTTGAGGGGGTTATCTAAATCTGCATTTTTGCTAAAGTGTCATTTTGCTATCCGGAGCCTACTTTGCTTCTGAATATCTTGCACCCTATTGAGTTTCATAGTTTTCCACTTTGCAAATGTGTTCCATGCATATCAAAGAGCTTATGTTTTAGATCTTAGGTCATTGTCAATCCTTTTGATAAGTTTCCTTACTTCCCAAAGTTGGTTGCTCAGAACTGTTTGCATTTTTGTTCTGCCTACAAATCTAAATAGCCCATTTTTTAGGTTATAAATTTTGACCAGTTGATTTAATTGACAAAGTGCCTTTTGTACTGTGATCAAGTGGTCACATACTTCATATATTATAGTTTCCAGATCATGATGAATCCATTTGAGCAATTTGCTAGTCTGATTCTGTTGACACTTTGTTAAAGTTTCCAAAAGTTGTTAAATGTGGATTTCTGAATACCTTACTTTGAGGGCCTGCTTCTTTGATCAAATGGATAGGTATAGCATCATGGTTTGTTCCTAGGTATTGTAATCATGACAACAAACCAATATTTCTAGTTTTTAGATCCCTATGAAATCAGATGACAAGTTTTCTGGAACCATTTCATTTGTGAATAATTCTGATTTCCTGAGTGTTCAAGTGCAGAATTGCTAAGTTGTCCACTTTGAGGTCTTGAAAATCTTTACCCAGGTGAACATTTTGGACAATTGAGTTTTCCCTCATATTGTAAAAATAAGAGTGCACTCACCTAGGGATTTACAGATTCCTGCCAATCCATTTATCCACTTTTCCAGTGCCTTTCCATTCCCGATTTATTAAAGTTTCACTGAAAAATGCAGAATTCAAAATTAAATGGCATACTTTGTGGTTTCCTTATTTTCACCCAGTTCAAGGTCAGACATAATTGAAATTTGATCTTCATTATAGACCTAGAAATGAGCCCCTTTGAAGATTTCCAATTTTTGATCTAATCTGGTTGATCACTTTTCCAAATTAAATCCAAATCAGTTTTCTGCATATTTGCATGTTAGAGTTCAGAAAGGTGTTAGGGTGCTAACTTTGCGGATTAGTATGATTTCAATAGTTTGTTTTCAAGGGAAGATAGCTGAGTTTTTTCATTCTACATATGACATTCAATCAGGCTCCAGAGGTTGAAATTCTAAAGGATCTATTTGATGGGTTTGCAAGTTCAGTTTCAAAGGCATTTTATTCAGTTTGCAGTGCAAAGAAGAGTTAAGTTTCCAGAATGGCCATTTTGCAAGAGTAATATCTTTTTATCTGAAAGATGTTTTCAGGATCCAATTATGGGAACATCCTCATTACATATGAATGTACTATTTGACTTGATGGTGAAATTTTAGAGCTTGATTTAACGATTTTGCAAGTGGTCGATCTGAAGAAGATTTATTTTGTTTCAACATTTGCATTTGCATAATATTCTTGAAGTGTTAGGTTTGATTATTAATAGCTTGTACCTAAAGATGTATCTGGCAAGCCCTTTCCGTATGTGTATTCAATGGTAATCAATGAATCTCTTTCCCAAATGCCAGAGTCAGATTACTTGTTGCAGTGAATTTTTGAGGCCAGTTCCGAAGGCCAATTACCATATTTGTGGTCGATCTGCGTAAGTGCTAAAATGATTATAAGGGCCGCCGGTTTGTACTTAATGTTCAAAATTTAAAATATGGAAGTATAGACAAGAGGAAATATTGCAAGAGGGCTTCCAAATAATGCAAAATGAAAATCCATCCAATTCATTTGTATAGCTTCTATTCAACATTCTGTCGGAAGGTCCCCATGTTAGAGTTATATTTTAATGCCAGTTGCACTTTCCAATTACTACAATATGATAAGGAACACTCCTCCTAGGGTTCTAATTGGGTTATCATCTACACAAATAAGCCTTTTTTATTTCTAAACTTCATGTCAATTTCCAATGGATGGTATAGTCGCCAAGGAAAAATTTAAAGATGGAAGTGGATACAAAGCTGCAAATGTGGGATTGACATGGGTTGATTTTCTTCCAGTGATTTCTCTACCACCCGACTATAATTTCTCTTGCAATTTAAGTTCACTTAGAATGTGGTGTGTAAGATCTCTACTTACAAGTATGCATTCCAATAAAATAAAATGATGGAGGATCTCATGAACCGGACAAGTTTACACAAAGGATATGCAAAATGGACACAAACTTTAGTTTCATGGCTGCCAAGCAGCTTATGATGTTTTCAGGAGAAGATCACTATGGAGCACAAAGGTTGTTGACTCTTTCTATTATAAAGATGAATGTAAAGCTTGTGCAATGTATTTGGCTGGCAGTTTGAAGTTGTAACTGTATTTAATACACATTGAAAACAAGGGATTTAAAGAAAGTAACAATGCCAATTGTGTAATGGACAAATTTTGAAGGGAAAGCGTTTTAAACAAAATAAACTACAGACCATAATGCTAGCGCTAGGAGAATGTTTTTTGTGTTATATTTAAAGAGGGTTGTGTGATGTGTGTTCAAGAAATTTTAAGAGACTTCACTTCCTTCATGCCCAGAAATCTACATTGCCAATGGAGGGGAGACCAAGCCAAGTAATTCAAACAGGATTCTAATAGCTTGCACAGAGTAATATGAAGAATATTTAAGATGTTTTGTTTTAAAATTTGGAAAGAATGAATGCCACGTAGAAAAAGTTATGAGCCATGGTTTTGTTTGTTTTAGATTGTAAAGGGATAAAACTTCATTGCACTGTAGCCAGCGCAAATAGGGGAGGAACAGCCAGTGTGGAGGATAGGCCTTTAATCAATGTAATTGGCTGGTGTAAATCCGAATTCCACAACCTTCACCAATGTCCTCCTAGCCCATAGAAATTTTTTGGAAGCACAGACAGGGCACGTGAACTGTTTGACCAGAGTGATGCATTGCATAATGCGTAGACAAGGAGGGTATTTTGTAGTTTTTAAACATCAAAACTATAACCTTCATGGCATATATCCTGTGCAACAGTATTAGTGGAGGGAAATTGGAGATTGTAAAACATTAAAACTAAAGCAAAGTGTCAGTTGATGCGCAGACTTAGGGAAGTTTTAAAACTGTCTTTTGCAAATGATTAGAGGCTACGCTGGAAACCAAGTAGCACTCTCATGCCAAGTAAACCATAAGGATTATTCCATAAGCTGCGTAGCACATTGGAGAGGTTGAAATGGAGTGTTTGAAACAACAAAGCATGGAACATTGCGCAAATATGGAGATGAGACCTTTTTGAAATGTTTGAATCTTCAAATGCAAAATGTAAAACCATAAGGAGTGGCATTTTGACCTCTGGAGGCCATTGGTGCTGTTCATTTTCATTAAGGCAACGTCATTGATGAGCAGAAGGAAGGAAGTTCCCAACAAAATGGAGAAACAATGCATTTGTAATGTCCCACATTGTCTGTGCAGTCGCTATTTTTGGTATTTATATACCAAAACACTATCTTTATAGGTAAATAAGAGAGCCCAGAGGCTCTTGGCTAGCTCTTAAGGGCTGGAGGAATGAAGACATGTGAAGTCCCCTAAATTTTGAGCTCAATTTTGAAAATAACTTTAAAACTCATCAAGTCCAATATCCCACATTGTTCCCACAAGAAAAAACTGAGATGTTTATATACCAAAATAAGAACTTATGAATTTGAAGGAAGAAGAAGAGGTTATCCACACGCATGCCCACTCATCTGACCACCTCAATTTCTATGCCCGAAATTAAAGGAAGGTAAATTTTGATGAAAATAGACACTTGGCATCCGATCGCATGGTTGTAAGAAGTTTCGGTCGCCCAGTCGCAAGATGTTAGCCGCTGAAGGAGATGACCATGCAGACTTGGCGACTAACCGCTAGCGGTTAGTTGCACAGTTGGGAGATGCCAGAGATAAACCAGTGAGACTTGGTGATTGACCGCTAGCGGTTAGTCGCGAAGTAGCTAGATGCTGGAGATGACTATCGCAATAGGGAGATAGTTGTTGGTCGCATGGTCACTAGATGGAATTAGCCACTAGATGCCAGTCACGAGGTAGCCCAAGATTGACTGTTGAGTTGAAAATTACTTGCGACTTGGAGACTATGGTTGGTCGCATGGTTGTCGATTAAAGATGCTAAGTTAAAATTTATTCAGAGAAAATGAGACTCTGGTTGTCGCATGGTCGCCAGATTTAACCGTGGTTAGGCAAAAAGTTCAGAGACTTAGAGACAAAGAAGAAGAAGGTGAACCTAGGGTTAAAGGCATAGTCAAAGAGTAGTTTATGACAACAAATCAGCATGTGACACATGTCAAAATTTGGTGAATGCTTGGAAAAATATGCATAAATTTCAAAGATTAAGAGGATTTGAAATGTATTCTTTTGCATATTCTATAAAATGTTTTATTTCAAAGTTTGACAAGGTTTTCCCGGAAGGTTTCTCAGAGGATAAATCAGATTTTCTAAGGCAAAGAAAGGTCAGAGTTTGAAGGGGTAAACAAAATTAGATTTGCACAAGGGGATAAGAAAAAATGCACATATATTTTATTTGCAAAATCAGATTGTTACAGCTTTCTGGGAGGTTTTGTGAGCAAATATTTTCTCATATTTCAAAGATATTTGCAGATAGAATCCAATTTGGTGGACATTTTAGTGGAAGAATGAAAGAGCTATTATGAGGATAAAATCAGATATTTTCTCAGACAGATGGAGTCAATTATTAAGGATATATCAGATATTTTGAAGACTTGGGAAGACAAGTAAAATCAGATTTGTAAAGTTACCTAGAAGATTCAGATATTTTGAAAAGGAGGAATGAGTAAAAGTCAAATTTGAGAGGAGGACAGATGTTGGCTTGATATAGTTTTTAGGGTTTCTCCTTCTTCTATATCTTCTCTTCTCTTTTCTGTATTGAGGGTTCTGATTTCAGGTTCCTATTTTTGGTTCCTATGGAGGTTCCTGGTCTTGTTCTTGTTCCTATCTTTGTTTGGTTTAGTACAAGTTACCATTGGTTTGGAGATTTTATTTGTAAAGCATACTTCTTTTTCATGTTTAGTTGTTGAGTTTATTGTCTAGATATTTGGGAACAACTTGGATTAATGAGAATACAGTGCAGTTCCTACTCATTGTTGTCTTGTCTCTTTTGACTGTGGTTTATGCTCTAGTATAGTTGATTTGTAAGGCATCTGAAATATGCCTACTACAAGGTAGTGTGTCTAATCATTTGTGAGTCTTTCTCAAGGAGAGAGTTAAATTTTGTAAATGATTTCAGAGAGAAGGACATGGTTGTGAAGATCTGATGAAGAAGTATTGAGTTGAGTAG
>MU223575.1:4860361-4870948 GCA_018584345.1 Thuja plicata | reverse complement strand
ACCCTTACTTCTAGGTGCTCTAATCTAGGGCTTTGTCTATTAGACCCCTCCAAGCACTTCAAGACCCTTCCAGTGGATCCAACACCAACATATGATCATATTATGATGATCCAAGTCATAAAAAGTATCACTCACATGGAGAAAATGCTCAAGCCTTGACTGGTCTATTCATCTTGCTTCTTCAAATACCACTCTCTCTCAATCATAGATCTCTCTTCTTCAAACCAAACATACTCCTGCAACTAGACACTTATAGGTAAATATAATACATGTTTTGACTCACCCCACAAGTCATAGTCACCATAGTAGGTGGGGGAGTCCTATGCATTTATGGTGACTTAAAAATAGTGACTGGTTTTACAACCCTCTACCAGGAACAGTCAGTAAACACTTGGGTTATGAGCCTTAAGTTTATAGAACAATACAATTTTATGAGTAAATAGAAACAAATCAAGATATAACCATTTTGTTCATTTCTTTATTCAATTACAACCTTCCACCATTACACATCCACACATCTCTCCCCCTATCTACTCACGTAGATCTCTCTACAAATAAACTCCTATACTCTAATAAACCGAAAACAACCAAAACTAACCACCTAACTGTCTGGTAGCAGTCACAAAACTAACTGTTACACATAAATATTAATAAAGGTAGTTGTCAAGTTGACAAAAAATTTTGTCAACTCGAAAACATAACATCTTATGCTCTCCCTAAAGACTTATAGGAGGTTGTAAATACAACCTTTTCAAACCAACTAACTCATAACCCCTACTAACTTCATCTAAGCCTTTTTAGGATCATATTGCCAATATAGGCACATTACAATGTTTTGCACCTCAAGTGCTTTTGACAACATTTAGAGGCTTTAATAGACTTATTACATCTTTTAAGACCCTTATAGGTCATTTTCCCAATCCCCTAAACTAGGATCAATCAAGACCCTTGGCCTACATTTTTCTGTTGAATTCGTGGGGTTTCAAGTGTTTTGATTCCACCACATTCTCCCAAGTCCATTGGGCATGTCTACCTTCTTTTTTCCAAGTGCTAGTGGGGCTTCTTAGTGTGGCCCAGGTGCATCAAGGTGTGCCCCCAGTATGGCCTACATTTGCCTGGGTGTATTCTTGGTGTCCTCGAGATCAAGCCCCAAACAGCCCTGGTGCGTCCAAGTAAAAAAGTGAGCGACACTAGATCTTCTCAAGAAGTCACCATCCCAATACTACTCTAGACAAAATGTGCTAAACAATATAATTCTTATAGATTAAGTAGAGTTTTGATGGAATCCAGTGCAATAAAAGTGGCATGATTGCACTTCTATATTTTCAAAAGCTAATGCCCATTCGTCTCTCTTTTTGTTCCATTTGTTGAATCTATGTATATATACACTAATTTATGATCATGTAATTCTTCTCCAATTGAGAAATTTGGGAGTTGTAAGTGTGATGTGTGAAATTGGGTTGGAACAAGTTGTAAAGAAAGACAAGGTAGGAGAACATTATTGTTGTGTTGTTGATATTCTTCGAGTCACCAAGGAGGCATTTGGCTTGTCAATTTGCAAGGATATAAAGGCCAAATATGGCATAGTTTGTACTATAATGAAATCTTCTTTCACTAGGTTTTCTAGGGTAAATCCCTTTATATCAAGATTTCAATGTAATTGTACCTATGGTCCATTTTGTATTTGATACATTTGAATGTCAAAAGCCTAAACATATGAAGGCATGTAATAGAGGTGAATGGCATGTTAAGGTCAAAATGCACCTAGGGGGTTCATTATGGGTCATCTTGTTTATCCTAGTCTAGTAAAGGAATATAAAGGTCTATAGGGTCTATAATAAATTTAATGTGGCGACTAGAGCCAACAAAATATTGTAAAATCACTAAGAGTGCCCAAAGTTGTAGTTTGCCCATGTTGGCAATTTAGGCTTAGTAAGGGTTGTAGGAGATTTAAGGGGTTTTAGGAATTTAATGGGGTTATAAACCTTTATAAATTTTAATGCATTGTTAAGAAGGCCTAAATGGTTATAAGTTGTCAAATTTGACACTTTAGTGTCAACTAGACAACAAATCCTCACAAACTTGAAAATGTAACTAACCTGTAACAGTAATGTAACTGACTGTTATGGTTGGATAGGGAGGTAAATGGCCCTGTAAGGCTTAATGAAGGATCGGTGAGTGTATGAAGAAGGTAGGTAGAATTGGTGATGGGAGATCAAGCAATGTAGAAGTTTTCAATCAATAAAACAAAAACTATTTTCTGCAAATTCTTTCTCTGTCCATGGGTACAGTTTGAATAGTGAATTGAAATGATAGTTTGAAGTGTGATCTTGACATAGAAATGCTATAGAGAATTGTAGTTATTTTTATCCATGCTTTCCTTGTATGCAAAGTAAAGTATTATGAAAAAATATTATTTTAAGGCTTTGTGAAAACAAAAAGGAAAAAAAGATTCTTTCAATGTTAACAACAAAAATAGTGATCTTGAATCCTCATTTTGATGGAAATATATCTATGTTCTTAATATTTTACGATCACTTTGAAGTTTTATTTGATAAAGACAACTATTTCAAGGTCTATGTTCTATTCAAACCTTCATATGCATGTTAATTCTATAATATTACTCTTAAGACAATTGTATTTTATGTCATTCAATGGCTCCTCCTTTGTTTAACATTTATTGAATGCTCCTTTATTGTATCCTTAATCCTCTTTGACTTCCTATTTACATACAATTGTTTGAAAACATAGAGGGCTATCATTATGCTTTGTTGATGTTTTATTGGGTTACAATTGTAGAAACACATGCAATATTATAAATACATCAATTGGAATGTATTGGCACCTATAATGGCCTATAAGGTCATTCCATGCAATGCAAATGGCAAATATGTAATAAGTCTTAAAAGGCCTAATAGCCCTTAGGACCAAAATAAGAGCCTAGGATAGTATTTGGTGTTACAATTTTATAATATTTTAGATTTGATTTTAATAATGCTTAATAAGTTCATTTGGGTCACATTTCAAAGTCTTAAGGCTTCATTATCTTTAAAAGTTTCAAAAACTCCAAATTTGTAATGTTGCAAATTCAAAAATTTGAAATGAAACGGTTATTAGAATACCAATGGTATTTGAAATGCATTTAAGGTACCTAGGGATATGATATTAAAATATTGTAAGTGGATGGAAATACCAACAAGGGCCACACATCCTTTAAGAACTAATTATACCAAGTTATATAGATAATTTGTGTAAATGACTATAATAGGTAGTGATTAAGCCTTCATTAGTATTACTTGTCTATTATATTAGTAATAACGGTCTATATAAAGGAGATGATTATAATTGTAAGGATGTGTGTAGAGTGATATTATTATTTTTTATCTCTTGGAGATATAACATGTAAGATGTCACCCATGTTTCCTACTAATTTTTCACCTTATCCCTTTGAGATATTTTGTTAAATAATTTGTATGAAGCCCCTAATAAGTGTAGAACTAAAATGTTTAAAGAAGATTCTAATTTTTCCAGAGATTTTCTTTCATTGGTTGTTGTTTGGTTTTGGTTTCAACATATAACTTTGTTGTTGAATATAAGTATAGAATTTAACCAATTCTGCTAGCATTACCAAAACATGGAATGTATGTTTAATGATGAGAAAAATGAGATATTCAAATCTAACCTTTATTTGATGAAAAGAACCTTGCATAAGTCTAGTAAAAATCAAGAATGGTTTCTAAACTACTACATGAAACTACATATAAGAACATCAACTAACCCAATAATTCATGCGCTCCTTCATACATTATGGAACCTTCATTTTATGTCTTTGAATTTTGCAACAACAGCTCCAAACAGGAGTATAATGGTAACAATAAACTTCTAACAAGTCACAATATGCCTGAACTATGAACATCATAAAAAGTATGGATTCTCCTTGATTGAATACACTTTCAATAAAGAAAGAAAGTCTTTCTAGTGCTCTAACTAATCCTAAGGAAGACTCTAGCATATAAGAAATCAGTAAACCACCAATAGTTGTCAAAGATTTGCACTCAATTGGACTCAGTAAACCACCTATTGGACCTAGAATTGATCGAAGGTAGGAGATTTAAGAAACCCTTGGATTAAGGGTTTAAAAGTGCTAAATTTGGGGATTTTGGGGTTCTTGATGGACTGAGCCCTATTCCTTTTGAGGTTTGTTCATTTTTAGACATTATTAAAGATTGATGAAGGTTTGGAGTCTTTGGAGTGTAAGGATTCTACAATTGCTTTGTTATTTGTGGTCTATTTAAGCACTTCTGAAGCCATAGTGTGTATACAGTCACACCTGGTCTAAAAGAGTCCATAGAAAACTGACTGTAGAAAGCCGACTGCCCTAGTTTTATGTCAAAAATGGTCTATAGATGACTACCACATCATTTCTTTCAAATTTCTCCACCAAATGATCTCAGACCGGTTGCAATTGAAAGATATGACTCAAGGTAGACTTCCTATGGATTTAGATTTGACATTCCAATCCACACGAAGTCGAAAGAAAACAAATACCACTAACAAAAATGTTAAAAACATGTGAGAAAATACCAAATACATGATGCCCTAGCACAGTTCTCATGGGCCCTAAGTAGGTACCAATAAAACAATGCCAAACAAATGCAGAGTAAGGAAATCCTTACAGGCGGTCCTCCTTTTACACCAAATCACAATGGAAATAGCTCACAGTTAGGCAGTCCTCCTTTTACACCAAACCATAGTGGCAACCCTCATAGGAAGGCAGTCCTCCTTTTACTCTCACCAAAATAAAACTTCAAACAATCACAGGCTCCAGCTCCTTCTCGCTCCCAACTTAAAACCAAACAATGAAATGAGATGCGAAATCTTTTTTAGGTTCCAATTCCTTCGCTCTCCCAACTTAAAACTAGACAATAGAATGAGATGCTAAATATTTTTTTCTTTTTAAAGTTATTCTTGTATTGGTCGACATTTTGACCTACATGGTATTGGTCAAAATTTTGACTAACACGGGCATGGATTAAAAAAAAAAAAGTTTTCCTTCTATAATTTGACCAACCTAAATCTTTTTAATTGATGGTCAAAATGTTTGGTAGAAAAATGAGGTCAAATGTAGTAGTGTTATGATTATGACAAGTTAAGATATGAAGTTCTGGCTTTGAGAAGAAGGAAAAAAGAGCAAGAAATAGAAATAGAAGATGTAAGGAAGAGGCCTGAGAAAGAGTTTTATGACTTACTAGTAGAGAGAGAAGAACTTTTGGCTAAAACAAAAATAAATGACCTCAAGGCTAAGAGCCTGAATGAAGAGGTTAAAGGCCTAGATACAGACCTGTTTTATGATCTTGATGATTTGAAGAAAGAAAGCCACAAATAAGACATCAAATTCTGGCAAAGATGATTTTGAAAAAGACGGACCTATCATCAGACAAATTGCACCTATATGAGGCTAAGAAGAGTGCAAAACTTAAGACAAGCACTAAGGATGTTCCCAACAAGGGTAAGTAAAATATTGTTGGTGTTACTATAGAAGATCTTAGGCAATACATTAATATCCTTGCAGGAATACCTCAAGTTGATCTTGAGCTTGAACAAACAAGAGAAGCCAAGGAGGACCTGGCCAAAGAACTGGAAAAGTTGGAATTAGAGGCTTCTACAACTGATATGAGGATGAAAGTAGCTCTCCTACATTCTACTACAAACACTATTGCAAGTATCTCTATGTCAATTAATCATGGGATACATCAATAAAATTAGTCTGCTGGCCCTATTCCAAATAGTCAAGGGGTTGGTCCTGAAATTCAGCCCTCTTGTTTGAATTCAAATGTCCAAACTTTTGGCCCAAGTGTAATTGGTCAAGGTGCTAGTATTGGTCCAAACACTCAATTAAATAACTAGAATAAAAGTGTCCCCCAACCTATTCAAAATAAAGGAGGAACAACTGGACCAAGTTGTAACAATGTGCTAGGAAATTTCCAAAGGAGACTTGTTCACATGAACAAATATAGAGCTCTTTTCTTTGATGGTATTCCCAGTCACCCAAATGTGATCCCCAATGAGGTAAGAGACAAAATCTCTAAATTCATAGGAAATAATGGTATTCCTTGTGAAGAACATTTGAAAGCTTTTATCAATAAGATAACTGATTTTGCAATTGAAAATGAAGATGTCATCATGAAACTTTTTTTTTATTCTTTGACATAAGATGCTAGGGATTGGTTTATAAATCTACCTAATGATAGTATTGCATATTGGGATGAGTTTGTCAAATATTTTAGGGAATAATATAGAGAACATGTGAACTCTTTTTATATGTTTAATGAATTCAATAATATCAAGACATTCCCAAATGAGAATATGGCTGACTTTAACAATAGATTCCAAAAGTCCATGAATAAATTATTCCAAGTCTTGAGGTTAGATGAGGAAGTGTGTCTGACAACCTATATCAATGTGGCTGTTGGTAAGATGTCTTACTTTCTTAGAGACAAAAACCCAACAAATTTAAGAGATGCATACAAGATAGCTATTGATATTGAAAGCAATAGGAGATCATTAGGAAAATTGGGAAAAAGGGATGATAGTAAACTTTGGAAAGAAAAGGGACCATCTAATAAAACTATCAAAGAAGATGACACAGTTGATAAATTAGTGAGTGTAGTAAAAGACCTCGCTACTAAAATGGACAAAAATGACAGGGGAGGTTATGATGATAATAAATACTCAAACCAAAGGTTTAATAAGTAGCCTAACCTAAGGGATTACCCTTATAAAACAAAATGGAATAATAGTAAGCTTGTATCTAATGATCAAGAGAACCGAAAAGCCAAGGAAACCCCTGATCCCCTTAAAAGGAATAGTACAAACTATGTTGAAAAAACTCCTTGGTGTGATGCGTACAATATGCCACATTATTCATATAAATGTGTGGTATCCCAAGCTTTATTTGATCAGATGGATGAGAGAGATGAATGAATTGGTGTAGGGTAGGAAGGCCCTGCCATTAATATGTTTACACTAAAGAAACCTTATCCATGGTTTTTAAATAGTAATACACCCTCTAAGAATTTGAGTAAAGAAGAAATTTTTTATCTAGAACATCAGTCACTCATTGCTCCCTATCCAAATGATGAGGTTGATATTATGTCACAAGAAATTGTAAATGTGGTAGGAAATGACAAGTCACATTCTCATTTCACAATTCCTACTTAGGAAGAAAAAATATCCTTGACTACTGCACCCATCAATCAGGCTCAAAATTCATATAATCTGAGAAATAGGAGAGTGGAGCCATCTCAAGTTAAATATATTCTTAAATATATCAGAAAATATTCCCCTCAAGGTATTATTGATTCTCCTATCAAGGAAATAAAGGATGAAAAGTCTACAAGACAAGCATAACCTTTTTCTGATCATAATGAAAAGGAAGAAACAAAAGAGGAGAAAATAGCCAATGATAAAGCCAAGAAAGGTAGAAATATGGGTGATGTATCCTCTGAATTACCCCTGTTTGACATGAAACATGCCTTGAAATAGATGAAAGTTTCAGCCCCACTATTGGAGATGCTGAAACAAAAGAGCATAAAGAAGCTGCATTAGCACTTGTGAGAGGGATAGATGATGTCTCCATGTCAAACCAAGAGAAATAATCCTTTACTTAAAATAATGGTAAGAAGGAAAGTCCATCTGTCAGGGAAAAATAAGAACAACTAGAAGAGAAAGAAAAAAGCAAAGAAATTTCCAATATTTGCATTGGTAATGTAATTACTCAAGAACCCTTGTCTATTGATCCATTCTATGTCACTCTGGTTGTTAATAACTTCTTATTCAATAATTGGATGATAGATTCTGGTGCTATAGCAACTGTAATGTCATATCATGTCATGAAGGAATTAGGCCTTCAAGTAAATACCCCTGCTAGAAGTTATTATGCAATGGATAATAGAGAAGTTCCTATAGTAGGAACATTGAAAGGTGTTGAAGTAAAAATTTATCCTTTCCTAGAAGCTACTTATAGGATGGACATAGTTGTTTTAGATACCAAGCCCTATTATGGTATGCTTCTGTCAATACAATGGGCAACAGTAGCGGGTGGAGAAATGTAGTTAGACCTATCTTATGCAAGAATTCCTATAAATGGTAAAGAGGTCAATTTGTACAGATAACCTCATTCACCTTTCATGGTGGAGATGGCTATGCATGACCAATTGAATTTTTGTCTAGATATTGATATGGAAAATTTTGCTGTGAAAGAAATTAAGCCACAATTAACAAATACTGATCCAATTGTTGATGAATTGTTGTTGCAACAAGATGGAATGTGGAAGATGTACTTTTATGGAGGATGCTCCAAGGAAGGATCAGGAGTAGGAGTTTTATTCATATCCCAATTAGGTATTACTTTTAAATACTCTTTCCTATTAGCCTTTCATTCTACAAATAATACTACTGAGTATGAAGTTTTAATATTGACAATGGATATAACCATTAAATATGGTATCAAAAGTTTGAAAATTCATGGAGATTCCCAATTGATAATAGCTTAGATAAGGGAACAGTATGCTGGCAAAGATGATAGATTGAAATTGTAAAAATATGCAATCTCAGATAGACTAGATTTATTTGAGGCTTTTAATATTCTTTGGGTAGAAAGATCAAACAACATAATGGAAGATTTTCTTGCTAATGTTTTCCTCAAGAATAATGGTGTTACCCTTACTGGAATATCTATGATAGAAGGGAAAAATAGATCTACATTACTTGATAATAACCATAAATGGAAAGTGTTTGAGGATGATGATGACATCGTTAGATTTATCCAATGTGTAGATCAGTATGATGGTCAGAAAATTGACTGTGAATCTCTAGTAGCAATTGTGGATGGTAGGGAATAGATTTTTGATCAAGAAGTTATTCAACTGGCTACTATTCATATTCTGAAAGGATTAGTTAAATTGGAGGACATGTTTAGTATAAATGATAATTATATGTCCCATAAATCCAATGCAAAGGTAGGAGATTTGGAAGAAATAAATCTAGGATTTGAGACATCTCCTGAGTTGTTTTATATTGGTAAAAAGCTGGATTGGAATGTGAGATTGAATTTGATCAAGTTGCTGAAAAAGTATAAACATGGTTTTGCCTAGTCTTATGAGGATTTGAAAGCCTATAGAAAAGACTTGTTCCAGCATGAAATCCTAGTTAAAGAAGATTTGAAACTATTTAGGCAAAAACAAAGACCTATCAATCCATTGTTGGATACCACAATGCAAATGTAATTGATGAAGTTGAGGGATGTGGGCATAATTCGGCCTATTAGACATTGATTATGGGTTTCTAATCTGCTCCGTGTGAGAAAGAAGAATGGGGACATAAAATTGTGTATTGACTTTAGAAACTTAAATGTAGCCTCAGTAAAAGACAACTATATATTACCTAATATGGAGGCTATCTTACATAATGTCCCTAGATGTGATCTATTTTCTATGATGGATTGGTTCTCAGGGTATAATCAGGTGCTGGTAAAAGAATCCAAATAATTCAAGACAACATTCACCACTCCTTGGGGTACTTACATGTATACTCTCATGCCTTTTTGTCTTAAAAATGCTGGTGCAAATTTTTAGAGAGCCATGGATGTAGGCTTCAAGGATCTCATAGACGTTCTCATGGTAGTTTACCAAGATGACTTGACACCCTTTTCAAAGAAATCAAAAGATCACTGTAAGCACTTGGCGAGGGTCATGATTAAAGAATTAGAATATGCGGTATCTTTGAACCCAAAGAAATACCACTTTACTGTAATAGAAGGAAAATTTTTGGGTCACATAGTTTCCAAGGAAGGAGTAACAATCAATAGAAAAAGAGTTGAGTTTATTCAAAAAGTACTTGCTCCTAAAAACTTGAAAGGCATACAATCATTTTTGGGACAAATTAATTTTGTCAGGAGATTTATTGCAAACTTTTCAGAACTAGTCAAGCCCATATTAAATCTACTGTATGCATTGAAAATTCCTACAGCTGCACAACAAGTCAAAACATGCATATACAAGATATAACAAATATTAAAAGCATGTAAAGAACTTGAAACACAACTAAATTTTCACTACAACCTCCGATGAGCTAAAACAAGTGCACCCAAGACTTGTTTGATTTGCTCTTAGAGATTTTGTGGGTGTACTCTCCCAACACAATACAATAAATCCCACTATGATAAATGCAAAATGGTGAAGATTTGAGCACAAGTATGTGGAACTTGCCCCAAATCTTTCAAGTGATGTGATGTAAAATGCAAAATCTATACTAGGAATTCAAATGCAAGAAGTTAACAACTAAATGGAGATGAAAATTAAACTAAAAAATAAAGATGCAATATTCTAACTTAAGCTATGGAAATGAATCTAAACTATTATGCCAAATATGAGATCTAAACTAAGTGCTCAAATGTGCTTAAGTGCTCAAGTGCTCAATTTTCTAACTAGTTACTCTCACACTAGTTCAAAATGAGGAGTGAGGCCTCCTTTTATGGATTTGCTTATGAAAATGGAGGGCTAGGATTAAGAGGTGGAAAATGAGTGG
>MU223575.1:4840861-4853438 GCA_018584345.1 Thuja plicata | reverse complement strand
ATATACATAAAAGGAATTGAAAGGTTATTTAATTATTGGATGAATTATCCTCAAAAAAGGAATTCCATAATTCCATGTGAAAGGACACTTATGTGGCAATAATTCACCCTTTTATTTAAATAATCTTCGCTTATTTGTCTCAAATGGAGAATGAAGAGACAATTGTTTCTTTTCAAGAAACTCTTCATTCCCTTTCCTTGGTTTTCTATAAATTGGACTTCTTTTCTTCATTAGAGAGGAGGATTTTTGGAGAGCATCAATATTATAGTCAATTTGTATTTGATTTTCATGTTTTAAGCTCAATTTGCATAATTAGTATAAATTTCAATTGGAATTGAAGATGTTTTAGTTTTCATTTATGATTTATCTAACATCTCAATTTTGTGCTTTCAAGCTTTCTAGATTCATTGCAAGTTCAATTTTAGCTTAGAAGAAATTTCTTTCATAGATTACAAGAAATCTCATTTCTAGATTAGAAGCATTTGATTTTCTTAGATTAATTGCATTTCGCTTCCATAGCTTAGTTGCAATTCATCCTTAGTTTAGTTGCAATTCACTTTCATAGCTTAATTGTTTCTCGATTCATAGATTAAGAGCATTTTCTCATAGATTAATGGCAACTTATTGCATTCTTAAAATCCTCTATGCTAGAAATGGTTAGGTTGTTGGCTCTCATTCTAAGTGTAAAACTCAACATCCACAACTAATTAGGAGGCAACAGGTTGCCTTAATCAAATTTGCAAAACAAACAATTCATGTTTGTCTTTGTGAATTGAGCGATTGTGTAAATACTATGTTGTGTTTTTGTTGAATTCAGAGGTCTACATTCAGCATACAACATTTTGGCACCCACTGTGGGGTAGAAAAAAACAATTTATGGCCTCATTTTCAAATCTATGACTGTGTTTTTCAAGCTCTGCCATACGTCCGTACTGCACTGGTATGGATTCTCGTGCGAAGTTTTACTTTGAGCCGCGTGAAGTTTTGCATCGAGCCACATGAAGATTTTCTTCTGTAGCACTTTCTCACGTGAAGAAACAGTTTTCTCACGCGTGGTGAAGCACTTGCTCGCGCGTGTCGAAGTACTTTCTTGTGCGAACTTTTATAGACAGGCATTTAAAATTTAGAATTTTAATCTATTATTTCTTTATTCTGACCTTTGTTTCCTGCTTTGATTTTTTTGTTTCTGGTTTTCTACTGTAACATATTAGTGGTTTGTAGGTTCTCTTGTCAAAGATTAAAACATTCTAATGGTTTACATGCAGGATGATAGTCAAAGACATTATTAAAACGTCATGTTTGTTTACTATTTTTCATTCACATAGTCTAAATAGGGCTTTGTTAAAATTTTGTAAGGATCCCGATAGAAAAGTAGGGTAATAGGATCTTCATTACATGGAAGTGATGCCCATGGATGAATCCAAGACCCAGATGTTGCTAGCATGATGGATACTTGGGGAAGCAAAGCAAGATAAGTGAATCTTTAGCACTTCTACTTGTTAGGCGATTATGCTCTTCTCTCTTTGAGAGAATCAGAAACCCAAAGACTTGTGGATTTGGTACAGTGAAACTATCTCAGTGATGAACATGCTTGATGTGTTTGGGTGAGGTACAAAGGTATAGAAGTATGCTCTTCTCTCATTGAGAGAATCAGAAAATCAAACCCCTGAATCCAAACCAAGTTGAGTCACCTTTAGAGGGCCTGTCGGAAGTTGAACCTCTGGGAATGACCCAAGTGAGTACACACCTTTCGTCGGTGATTCCACCTCACTCTAATAAATTCTTCTTTGTTGTTGTCTAAAGACTCCAAAGCCATAGTAACTTCTTTCTCATTGATTTTGACTATCATCATGAGAAAGCCTTGTTTGTCATACTGAGCGGCACCACTCCCAGCTTTGCTTGCAAGGGTGTCTGACTTACAAGTGTTGGTGTGGCTGTGAGGCCCTAGCTTTGTATAAGAGGCACCAAAGGTTATTGTGAATGGAAGCCTATTAAACACTCTCTTAGTTAGATGCCTACCCGGTTCACCTCTGAAAGGAGGCATAATCTGTGTGAAGGGAGAGGGAAGAATCTCTCCCCTAGATTCTCGACATAGGTATGCACCTGGATGTTTGAAGTGGTATATGACGCTGGCCCCTGTTTAAGGGTTACCTTCGAACATATATACTTATTCCTTGGAAACACCAAAAACATGGGTGCTCTTTCAAGGGTGACACTGCTGTGTGAGGTGAACGCATATGCATAAGACAGGGGGCACAGATTTTGTCTTCACAACCAATTTTCTTTGTAGGGATAATTGAGTGTTTGTTCTTGAATCTTAAACTGTTTGTTCTATCATTCAAACAAAGACTCCCATGTTTCTACCAAGTTTCTTTGTCCTTGGTGGAATTGTTTTCTACTACTGTTTGCATCACTACCTGATTGAAACTTTGTGTTTTTAAATGAATGCTTGTCACCTTGAAACAGAGATTGCTGATTTATATCATCTTAAAATTGTCCTAAGCCTAGATATCTTGTTAGAGAACAGTTCTCAATGTGTCTTGAAACCTGGTCTTTACCTTGAAACTGAGTTTGTGTATCTGCCTTATCTGCCTCTTGTTTGGATTTGATTGCTTGTTCCTTGATTTTCTATGGATTGAAACTAGTTGTTCCGAGTTGTAAATTGACTAATTCATGCTCAAACTTGTCTTGCCTCTTTGTCTCCATTCTGTTTCTTATGTTTTGTGCCTTGTGACACGATAGTCATATCTCAGTTTTTCTAGCCATACCTCTAATGATTTGTGCCGGGTGCATCTCATACCTTGGCTATTCTAGCCTATTACCTTGTCTTTTTTGATACCTTTAGAGATAGTGTTCTGAGTCAGATCCTGAGTTTCCTCTTGTATCAGCTTCATCTACACCTATTACGACTAGGAGTGGTAATATCTTTCCTATATGCGGTTTTGAAGTAGTTAAAAGTAAACCTCGCAATCAAGGCAAAGCTCATTCTGAACCTGTTATTCAAGTGGATAATCAAGAGGGATCTTCACATTCCTCTTCCCCATTCAGTGCGGACCCAATTCTGAATCTGAAGCCAGTGCTTTAGTTTTGTTCTAATCTATTGTTTCAAGATCAACATCATCCATTTATCTCAAAGAAGCCATATGTCTGGGTCAATCCTGTTAACGGCCCTTGCTGCCTTAGTGATCCCTTTTCACTTCTCAATCCTTTTGATTCACTGAAGAGCACATCAGCTACAAGTTCTCACTCTCATACTGAAGGAGTGCATATAGAACAATCTCATGTTAACAATATTATGTCTCCTTTCGATTACACACAAGGTCATGACCAATCTCAACATGAACAAGGTCAAGAGCAACACCAGGGTCAAGACCAAACTCAAAGTATTTATGAAATTCTTGGCATTGACGATGCCCCTATCACTCAGAATGATATAGATGCAGAAAATTCTAATAAAGATCTTATTAAAATGATGGAGATACTCTTTGCAGAAGATAAAGAAATTTTTTTCCTACATTTAGCAAATCAGGGAGTCAAATTACTCGCAAACTTCCAATTGGATACACTTGTTGCTAAAGAAGAGGAAACTAAAACTTCTAAGTTGCATAAGATAATTCATGACATGCAAGGAAAACTTAGCCAACTTATGAAAGATAAGGACAAACCTATGAACAGTTCACAATGGAAAGTATATGTCCTTTTCAGTTTGATAAGAGTATTGTTATGCAACCTTTTCCCAAAAGTGTAGAGCTCCCAAAGTACGACAAGTACCTAGGTACCTCAGATCCCCAAGATCATTTAAGAGAATTTGGTGCCTTATAAATGGAGTTTATACATGATAAAACATATTTAATTCATCTTTTTCCATGAAGTTTAGGTGGGCCTGCTATGGAATGGTTCTCACGATTACCCACTAGCATCAAAACTTTTGACAAGATTACTAATCTTTTTATGCAACACTATTCTCATAATGTTCAACATCTTGTTAACATAAGGGATCTCTGCAACCTTAAATAGAAGCAAGGGGAACCATTCTTGACATTTCTCCAAAGATGGAGACAACTTTGCACGAAGTACCCTCACAAAATACCCAAGTCTGAGAAACTCGATATATTCTTGGATAATTTCACCCCTGACTTTGGGTATCAAGTCCAACTTCAAGGTCCCCTTAACTTTGATAGTATGATAAAATAGGATGTGAGAATAGAATCCCTCATTGTTAAAAAAGGTGAATTGAATTTATATAAAGATAACAAGAAAAATTCATCATCGTCCAACAAAGACAAAGGTAAATTCCCCAACAAAAATAGAGATGTTGTGAATGATGGGGTGGTTGATAACCTGAATTCAACTTCTTCGAAACTGGTTTTTAATCTCACTGCGGGTAGACAAGTGACCAAAGCTATCACAAAGGCTACGACCAACACTCAACAACCCTCTAAATTTGCTAGCAACAAACCTTGGGTACCACGAACCAAGCGTGAATTTACCCCTCTAGGAGAATCAATTGATGTGGTTTTCAAAAATTTGGTGCAAAATCAAATTCTTACTCCTTCGGAGAAATGTTTATAAGTTCTGCAACCAAGACCTCATTGGTGGAAAGAGAATGATTACTATGATTACCATCAGAATAAAGGTCACAAGACTACTATTTGTTACCAATTAAAACATAAAGTTCAAGACTTGATTGATGACCAGGTCATTGTTGTGGGGAATCATAACCATAATTCGGATCATCAAGCATTCAAAGACCCCTTCCCTCATCATGAGAAAGGTGAATCCTCCAATGCTCAGAATAATAATGCCAAAGTTAATTATGCCAATGCCACTTACGATAATGTGATCAACATGATTGAACCAATGGGAGTGGAATATTGCAATATGTTTACTGGCAAGGGAAGTGGGAATGTTTTTAAACCCAGAACCCCGTTTGTCGTAAGAGGCTATGAATCTCAATCTAAAACATTGCGGGATTGTGTGAACGTTGTTACTTGGTCTAACACTAGAATCACTATCAAGGGTCCTAAACCTCCTGCTACTACATCCATGCCAAAACATACTGTGGATAAGACTGTCGTTGGTTCTACCAACAAGTCCACGGAGGTGGTCCCTATGCCTCTTCCTGCTGGTTATAGCATCCTTGACTAGCTTCAAAGGACCAATTCTTAGATAACTATTTTTGAGCTATTAAAAATCTCACCTGCTAATAGGTAGATTTTGGACAAAGCTCTCACTGAAGCTAATGTCCCCAAAGATATCAACTTGGATCAGTTTCAATCCATGGTGGGTCATTTGACCTCGCTGCATTACTTATCCTTCTCTAAAGAAGATGATCACTCAATTAGTCACCCGCACAATTCTCCTCTGCACATAGAAGTCATGATAGGTAAACAGTTATTCTGCCACGTGCTCATTGATAATGGTGTTGGTCTTAATATTTGCTATGCTCATTTTCTTGCTCAACTAGGTTATGGTGAGGATCGCATAGATTCCCGCAAGAGAATTACCATAAAAGCTTATGATGAGGAAGAGAGAACATCTAAAGGTCTACTTTTTCTACCCATTCAGGTTGGCCCAGTTGAAAGAGACGTCATATGTCAAGTGCTAGACCTTCCTCTTACGTATAATATTTTACTAGGAAGACTGTGGATTCATGAGATGCAAGCAGTTCCTTCTAAATACCATCAGTGTATCAAGTTTTCTTTTCAAGGTGCAGAGGTGACTATTCCCGCTAGCATGGGATCTTCTTGTAATGC
This sequence comes from Thuja plicata, assembly GCA_018584345.1. Lineage (NCBI taxonomy): Eukaryota > Viridiplantae > Streptophyta > Pinopsida > Cupressales > Cupressaceae > Thuja > Thuja plicata. The sequence goes on along the minus strand of MU223575.1, from coordinate 4,847,682 downwards.
TCTCACTCAATCAGCTAACAGTCTTGTTCTGACTAATAGAGAATACATAGAACTCTGTGATGCCCAGCTCAAAGACATGGAATAGACATTGAAAATCATGGATATGGGCATGGGGGGATATCAAATAGAGCCCGTGCTATCATTAGCAGCTCTTCCCCTATCTCCTAGGTCTTATGGGAGACCTTCTTAACACAATAAATCTTCCATTACTCCTGAGGTAGTTTATGAGGGTACATTTGTAAGGGATAATACACCATTGGAAGATGAAGATGAGGACAAAGCTATCAAAGATTGGCTTTGTAAAGGAAATAAAAAAGCTAAAAAAACTACCTCGGCTCATGAATTAAATCCTAATAGCAAGGGTCTTAAGATTATCAAATGTTTTGGGTACAAAAAAAGTGGCCCTCTAGGTGTGAATGGCAATGGGTTTGTGGAAAATATTCAAGCTATAGGTCAAAAGACAAAATATACCATTGGGTTAGGTTTCAAAAAGGTTCCATTTCATCTAGGGATCAATAAATTTGTGCCAAAAGTAGAGCCTACACCAGAACCTGAAAGTATAACTGCAGCTGACACTATACAAGATAGCTCGGATGAGGATAGCTTTCCTTATCCCATCCCTCCAGACCTGGCATCATTCTTTGCTGAGCCAGATAAATTTGTGGCATGTACCTGTACTACAGAAACAGGCAGTGATTCTGATTAAACTACTCAATGTGAGGCACTCACTTATAAGCAATGGAAAGAATTACAAGATCCCAACTTCAAAGGAGAAAGGTACATACCACCAATAATTCAAGAACAGTGGACACAAGAACAGAATCATCTTACAAAAAAAAAAAAACCTTGATGGTGCAAGCACCCAAGTTAGAGTTCAGATACAGACTCTCATGAGTATGGGTTTGATAGTTTGTCAGCATGATCTTGTGAAAGACCGCTCAACATGAGTGAGGATTCTAGTGAAAAGCCTAATGAGTTTGAGTCTATAGGTGTTGACATGTCTTCTACTTCGGTCATTAGAGATCAAAAGGATTAAAACACACCTTTGGATGAGATCAGTTTAGATCCCCTCTTCCTATTTAATGCTTTCAATGATGACTATATTGTGGACGCACTTGAACCTGTCACATTTCTTTCCCTCCAACATCTTGAATTAATAGACTGGAATTCCTCTTCTTCATCCAGTGAAGTCGTTACATTCCAGAATGATTACACCTTATCCTGCTACCTTCATGCTATTGAGCCCATAATGTCCTCCACTAGTGAAGAAAGTGTCAACATGACCGAGGCTGACATCAAGTACCTTAGTCAGAAAATTAAACGAATAAAGAATAAGCACTTTGATGGTGAAAACCATGTTGTGGCAGTATCAAAGCCAAAAAAAGTAAAAAGAAAAGATATAACCAAAGGTGAAAACCTCTCTGAGGTGCCTGAGGGTGAGGTACTTGATGTGCTTCCGAGTCACTTTCAAGAATTCTCATCAGTGTTAATTGAACCTACTCAGCCAATAAATCTGGTAACAAAAGAACATTCACATATCATTCATGTGGCCAAGTCATTATCTTCAGAGGAACTTAAGGAATTTACAGATTTTTTCCAAGAGAAAAAGATAAATTTTGCATGGACATATTCCGACATGCTGGGTGTGGATCCTTACCTCATTATGTATCAATTATCAATATCACCAGGTGTGAAACCTATCAAACAAGAACTTAGAAAGATGCATCCGCATGTAGCTTTATTAATCAAGGCAGACTTGGAAAAAATTTTGAAAGCTGGGTTCATCCAAGCGATTGATTATGCAAAATGGATTTCTAATATAGTCCTAGTAACCAAACATGACAAATCTATTAGGGTCTACACAGACTTTAGAGATTTGAATTTGGTATTCCCTAAAGATGATTTTCCACTTCCCAATATTGACATGATCGTGGATATGACAACAGGATATGAGATATATTCCTTAATGGATAGATTTTCTGGCTATAATCAGATCAAAATTGTGCCAGAAGACCAAGAGAAAATAGCTTTCACTTGTGCATGGGGTACATTTTGTTAGAATTTTATGCCCTTTGGTTTAAAGAATGTTGGGGCTACTTATCAAAGAGTTGTTACTACAATATTTTGTGACATGATGCATAGGACAATGGAGGACTACGTGGATGATACGCTTGCCAAGAGTATGGATAGAAAAACACATCTCACTGATCTAGGTCCTATACTAGATTGTACGGAGAAATATCGGTTGCGCCTAAACCCTAAGAAATGTGCATTTGGGGTTACTTCTGGAAAATTACTTGGATACATTATTTCAACAAAAGGAATTGAGGTGGATCTAGAAAAGGTACAAGCTATAATGGAAATACCACCACCCCGTAATATTAGATGAATCAGGGGTCTTCAAGGTTGACTCCAATCTATCAGGCGATTTATCTCACAATTAGCTGACAAGTCACAACCTTTCACCAAAACCCTGCATAAAGGTGTGACTTATGACTGGAACAAAGAGTGTGAACAAGGGTTTCAACAAATTAAACAATATCTAGCTAGTCCACCCATACTAATGCCTCCCATTCAGGGGAAGCCTTTGATCCTATATATCTCAGCGATAGAAACATCCTTGGGTGCTCTCTTGGCCCAAGAAGATCCAAATCATAAAGAAAGAGCCATTTACTACATCAGTAGAACATTGGTCTCTTACAAAATGAATTATTCGGTAATTGAGAAGGCTTGCTTGGCAGTGGTGTTTCTTCCTAGAAGCTACGACACTACATGTTGGCTCACACTATGAGGTTGATTGCAAAGATTGATCCATTGAAATACTTACTCAGTAAAGCTACCCTCATAGGTAGACTATCTAAATGGGTCATGCTCCTTAGTGAGTTTGATATTGTATATGTTGAGAGAAAAGATATTAAAGGATAGGAGATTGCGGATCAGTTGGCTGAAGAACCTCTTATAGATCATCAACCATTAAAGATGGAATTACCAGATGAGTCCAGTATGCTTCTCACACATCAAACATGGACAATGTTCTTTGATGGTTCGTTCACCCAACAGGGGTCAAGAACTGGAATTTTATTTATCACACCGCAATGATACTCCTTACCAAAGGCATATAAAATGATGTTCCCTTGTACCAATAACATCATCAAGTATGAAGCTCTGATCAATGGACTCAATATTTCTATTGAATGGCGAGTGGATGAACTAAAAGTCTTTGGAGACTCACAACTAGTTATCAATCAAGTCAACAATACTTATCAAACCAAAGATGAAAAGTTGGTACCCTATAAAAGGATGGTTGATAGCCTTAAGAATTATTTTGCACATGTCACTTTTTAGCAAATTCCCTAGGTGGATAATAAAGCAGCTGATGCTATGGCTACTTTGACCTCTATGTTGCAAATGCCAGAGAATGATTTCAGACATGAGTTCCTAGTATTATGCTACCCTGCCTATGACTCTCCCGACTCCCAGATGGTCTATTCAGTAATTAGACATGATTTGTCTCATTACCACCACATATACTACTATCTCCATGACCAAACTATTCCTGACACATATACTAGAAATGAAAAATGCCATCTAATCCGCAGTGCTTCACGGTATGTCATCATAGCAAATGACTTGTATAGACGGGGTCTAGATGATACCCTCCTTAGGTGTCCAGAACCTGATGAGTCTAAAAGCACGTTAGAAGAGGTACATGAAGGCATCTGTGGTTCTCACTCAAATGGCCTAACACTAGCTTGTAAGCTTATTAGAGATGGTTATTAGTGGCCCGATATGGAGAAGGAAGCTACACAGTTTGCCAAATCCTGTAAGCAATGTCAACTCCATGGAAACTTGATTCATGCTCCAGCTAAGGAACTCATTCCTTTTATCACCTTTTGGCCATTTCAATAGTGGGATTTAGACTTAGTAGGTTAGATATATCTATCTTCCTCAAGAGGACACAAGTACATCATCACTGCTGCAGATTATTTTACTAAATGGGTTGAGGCAGTACCTCTCAGTGTAGCTGATGGAAAATCCATAGCTCTGTTTATCTTAAACTACATTATTTGTAGATATGGTGTACCTTTCTCTATTATCACTGACAATGGGGGATAGTTCAAGAATAAAGATCTAAAAAATTTATGTGCTAAGTTCAAGATCATCCAACATTGGTCTTCTATTTATTACCCCCAGGGTAATGGGCAAGCTGAAGCTTCTAACAAAACAATTCTCAAGATCCTGCACCGTACAGTACACAAGTCTAGACGGGATTGGCACCTCCAGATAAATCCAGCTTTATGGGCCTATCACACCAGTATCAGAACACCAACAGGGGCCATGCCCTTTGCTTTAGTCTATGGCGCAGATGTTGTACTGCCTATTGAGGTTGAGATTCCTACATTGTGAGTCTCTTTGAAAGGCCTCGTTACAAATGATGACATGAGAATATCTCGGCTTCAAGAGCTTGAGTTATTGGATGAACGTTGAAAAGTGGTGTTCGATCATCTCAGAGCATACCAAAAGAGGATATCAAATTGCTATAATAAGAAATTCAGACCAAGAGACTTCCAAATAGGTGATCTCATCCTGAGAGAGGATCCTAAAAATCAACAACATCAGACTCAGAAAGGGAAGTTTGAGCCAAACTGGCTTGGTCCTTATATCATTACTGCAGTATTTGGGTCTGGCACTTATCAGCTCTCCACCATAGAAGGTGAACCACTCAAAGAGCCCATTAATTCTCTTCACCTGAAGAAATTATATAGTTAAGATATCTTCTATATGCTCATGCACATACTTTATTTCTGAGAAAATCCTTAAAATTGTAAAATGTCCTGAAAAAATGATCGTCTTAGTGAAAACCTGGCAAAAAGGCACTTCGATGTATCTATTACCCTGGTGAAAACCTGGTAAACAAGGTGCCTTGATAATATCAAAAAAATGAAAATTTCAAAAAAAAAAGGAGAAAGAATAAAAAAAAAAAAAAATTCAAAATATCAAAAAAAAAAAAAAAGGGAAAAAGAACAAAAAAATTCAAAAAATCAAAAAAAAGAGAAAAAGAGAAAAAGAGAAAAATGTGCCATTGATGAAAACCTGGTAAACAGGCGTCATGGTAGCAAAAACAAATTCTACCAAGATGATTAAAACCTAGTAAACAGGCGCCTCTTGTTTCGCAATGCTTTATCTGTCACAGCATGTCTTGGCTTTCTCGCAATAGCTTTCTGTTAGAATATGTAATCTTTCCTTGGTGAAATATATTATAAACCAAGGTAGTTTAGTTTTATTTATTATGTAAGTAGGATATTCCTATAGAATCCCTACATGAACACATGTCCTCTTGTCCATGTGTGAGGACATAATATTTATTTGTAAATTTCTTTTATTCTAGATTCCTCCTTAAGAGGAAATAGCACAAGTGGCACACACATTATGAATGTGGCTCACATGCACATGGGAGTTACATGCAACTCCTTTCTTCTCATCTCTTCATAAGAGATGCTTCTTTTCTCTTCACAACTCACTTTTTTCACATCATTCACTCTCTCTCATTTTCACTTGCAACACTTAGTTTCTCATTCTCATTGAAGCATTGTATGAGCATTTTTCTCTCATTCTCTTCCTCTCTCTCTCTTAGGCTTTTTTGGCTCATTCTTAATAATATCACGGGGGTTTTTTTATGCTTTTCCCCCTTCCAAAACTTCTTGTTTCCTTTGTTGTTTCATTTTGGTGTATGCTCTAAGGATTAGCTTGATTCATAATAATCTTCCTTTAATAGATTTAGTTCATTTAACTTTATTTAGTTTCTTTTTCAATAGATTTAATCTTAAATAGATTTAGTTTAAAGTCTTAGTTTGTTACTTTAGCTTTGTAGCCTTTTTTTAGACTTAGTTCTTTTATATATATTCTTTAATTAGTTTTTTCGTTTAATATAGTTTTAGTTTTAAGTGTTTAGTTAAAATCTTTAATTAGATTTAGTTTTTTTAAAAATCTTTAGATTCTGGTAATCATATGTAGTCTAATTTTTTTTCAATCTTAGTTAACTTCTTCTTTAAATAGATTTAGTTTACACATTTTTTTAGTTTAAATCTTAGTTTATATAATATAGATTCTTTTTAAAAAATCTTAGTTTAAACCTCTTATTGCATGCAGGTTTCTTTGTCTTTTCTAATTTTGGTTTTTTGGCAGGATATTTTGCAGATCTAATTTTTTTTATACTCATCTATCTTTTTTACTTACCCATTGTTGCATGCAGGTTTCTTTTCGATTTCTAACCTATTCTTTGCTGCAGATCTTCAATCCGATTTTGCATGCAGTTTATTAATATTCCTTCTCTAATCTGTTTGCATGCAGATTCTGTTTGCATGCAATTTTTTTTAACCATTTAACCTTTTTTTCAGCTCTATCTATTTAATCAATTCACATTAATATTTTGTTTGTTTCAACCATTATTATATCAGGATTAATTTGTATGTATAATCACATGTTATTCTCTTTTATTTAAATCAATCTGTAATCTGCAGTAATCCTTTTTTAAATTAAATCTTTTGTCACTCGTCACATATTTTGCATGCAAATTCATTGCATGTTAAAATCTGACTTGGGTGCTCATTTTTACCATACGTTTTCCTGTATTTTTTGCAATCATGTCAACTTTAATGCCAGATATCAAATTGACCAGTTCCAATTATCATGTTTGGGCTGTTCATATGGCTTTCATTCTTCGTTTTAGACATCTTTATGATATTGTCACTAATTCCACACTGAAACCAGCCACTACTGCCCCTCAAGCTGACCAGGATACCTGGAAAGCTAAAAATGAG
>MU223575.1:4804570-4817082 GCA_018584345.1 Thuja plicata | reverse complement strand
TTGGAATTGAAGATGTTTTAGTTTTCATTTATGATTTATCTAACATCTCAATTTTGTGCTTTCAAGCTTTCTAGATTCATTGCAAGTTCAATTTTAGCTTAGAAGAAATTTCTTTCATAGATTACAATCACTCTCATTTCTAGATTAGAAGCATTTTATTTTCTTAGATTAATTGCATTTCGCTTCCATAGTTTAGTTGCAATTCATCCTTACTTTAGTTGCAATTCACTTTCATAGCTTAATTGTTTCTCAATTCATAGATTAAGAGCATTTTCTCATAGATTAATGGCAATTCTTCTCTTCTTGCATTCTTAAAATCCTCTATGTTAGCAATGGTCAGGTTGTTGGCTCTCGTTTTGAGGGTAAAACTCAACATCCACAACTAATTAGGAGGCAACAGGTCACCTCAATCGAATTTGCAGAACAAACAATTCATGTTTGTCTTTGTGAATTGAGCGATTGTGTAAAGACTATGTTGTGTTTGTGTTGAATTCATAGGTCTACATTCAGCATACAACACCCATCACTAAGCAAGATAGTGATGAATTCCTATCAGATGATCAATTTGTCAAAGCAAGGGATTTTACTCAATTCCTTTGGATAATTCACATTAATGAATTCTGAGAGAAATGCCAGAAGTTGTAGAGTGATCAACCTAAAAGAGATAAAGATGACATTGAAAAGGAATTAAAGTAGGAGATGATAGCTAAATTTGATGAAATCACTCCTGAAGAAGGCATAGAATTAGTAAAGAAAGACAAAGTTCTCATTTTTCCACAGTGGGATCTTGCTGATGCCATTGTCTTTGATTCTATTAGAAAAGAGACCAAACCAATGCACACTAGTGGAGTGTCTTGTGGTGTTAAATTTAGTGTAGACCATGCAGCCCTAGTAATATGGTCTATAAAGAAGAAAGACGATAATAAATATGGTAGAGATGACCATGTTGAACACTCAGGCAGCCTGTTAGTAAAGAGAGTTGCAGAGACCTTAGGGGTAGAAGCAACTAGCCTTACTTTGGAATCAGAAAAATTTGGCATGAAAGTAGCTCAGTAAAAGGAAGAAGAAATCAAAATTCTAAGGGAAAAGTATGAGATAGTCATGAAAGCATATAATGATGAAAGGGTAAATTCCATTGAAAAAGACAAGAAAAATGTTATCCTAAAGGGAAAACAAATATCTCAATATTGTTCTCAAAGGATGATAATTGTGTTGCTATTTGTGAGTTTCTTTCAGGGAGAGTTTAAACCTCGCAAATAGTTCCAGAGGGTTAGGGTTTTATGCAAGAATTTTATATAGAGGTGTGAGAGTGAGAGGATAGTCTGTAAGGCATTCTATCTGGGATTTTATCTGTGTTCCAATTGATTTTTTTGTGAATGTATGTTTCATTATGAATCTCTTCCTGGGATTAGGCACTGGTCTAGTTGTTGACAAGTAGTTCTTATCATCAATCAATTAATTACAAGCAAATATTTTACTTCTGTTATCAAGAATATATCTCTCTAGTTAATTGTATTCAGAAATAGAGTTCATCATGGTGATTCCTTAAAGAGAGAATCAATAGGTTATCCTTCCTAATTCTAGTACTATAAAAAGGAGAAGGATGAATTTCCTTATTATACTAATAATATCTCTTGTTAATATTATGGTTTTGCATGTCAAGTTCTGCATAAAGTTAATGGTGTTTATCAGCAGGGTGTGTTGTCAACTGTTGTAGTTCAATACAAGAGTGAAACTGTCTTTCCACTCTTAGATTTACTAAAAATCATTAGTCTATTGAAGATGAACCCACCGGGGTTTGTAGAGCCCGAAGTGTAGAAGGATTATATCCTTGTCAATCACCCTTTTCCCTATATGAATCTAGAATGGAAGTTTCATAGTCAAGATTGAGTAGCTACATTGTGATTCTACAAGTAAAAGTTCTAACACCCTCCTCAACATGACTCATAGACAAAACACTAGAAACAACCAAACCAGATCAAGTATTCATCAATAATAATGTAAAATATGACTTTCAAGCATCTACTCTATTTTCAGAAAAATCCCAGATATCTGCAAATTTGTTTACCAACTGGGATGTCATTGCTCCACTCTATGTTTTCTCTACCTTGTAGAGACCTCAAGAAATAAAACATCAAACACACAACCAAAGATCCAAGTCAAAATCCATAACAATCTTCCATTGACATCTTAACATTCTCAAGCAAATTTTCCAATAATAGTTTACACAAATGAAAATGAACAACTTCCATAATAATTTTATTTGCAATGTAGACTTCTACAATAGATGTAGCACCATTACAATTTCATAATAAAAAATTTTAAGTTATGTCGTAGGCAACAAACCTTACCACCAAATCACCAAGAGAGTTTATAAAGATTGTACGTTGATCACATTTAAGACATGTTAAAACCTTCACTTTATTATACTTTATCATCTTCTTTCATTGAAGCTCTCCAATATTCCACAACCAAGTGATGTCCATAATTAATTCCTTTCTAAAAAATTGGCAATGTATTCATTCAAAAATCTCAAAACAATATTGGTCCTAAGATTTCTTTGATTTATTTGATGCATTATAGATGCGGTGTTAAACAAAGTGATGGATTTCATTGGTAGATTAGAAAATTTCCATGCTCAAATTTATTATCTTGTGCTTGAAATTGATGTACAAGATAGTTCAATTGCTAATTTTTAAAATGAAATTAGAGATAAGATATTACTTTTTGAATTCTTCTCTTTTACTCAATTATGCGTAATGCTTCATAATTAGGAGCTTCAAATGAGTTTATTTGAGAGCACCACTCCAATGACTCTGGTTGATAAGAGTGATGCCACATCCTAGCCTTTGTAGAAGTTTCAAAAACCTAAAGGCTTCATCAATATCAATAATTCAAAAAGTGATAATGATGTAGAAGTTACAACAACATATGGAGGTGTGACTCCTTTGTCATCTTATTTTAGACCTCATGTTAATTTTACACATCTTTTAGAATCTTTAAATAATATGATGTTGAAGTTAATTAATGTTAATGTATTAAAACTTCCTCCTATTAAGAAAATTGATCCTCCAAAACTAACTCTAAAATAGTTTTATCCCAAAACTTTTTGTGAATATCACCATCAACATGGTCATGATAATTAAAAGTGTTTCCATTTGAGATCTATTATCCAAGACTTGATTGAATCTAATGCTATATTTTTTATGGCTGTTAGTAATCGAGGAAAAAAACTTTTGTCACCACCTAACCAGAATTTTAAAGTTTATACCAACCCCTTATCATCCCATTCTACCAATACTATTGAGTCTAACCAATATTTATATTGTTCTTCCTCCATTATTGTTGACCCTTGTACCATGTGAACTATGATGCAGATTGTACCAAGGCTAATGATTTTTCCATTATTGATCCATAAGAGGTTCGTGCCTAATTAAAGGAAGCTAGGAAGCTTCACAATATTGAGACAAACTTCATCCTTTGAAACAACCTCTATGATTTTAGAAGTCGGGTCTTCATACTTGGGTGTTTTTTGGAAAGCAAAAGGAAGAGAACACACAAAAAATAGCTAAAATAAGGTGACGTGCCAAAGATTTTAAAACCCCTTGAATATCCCTTTAGAAATTTAAAAAACATGTGATCCGAAAATATAAGAATATAATCCCATATACTCTTCATTCATGGAAAGAGAATAGTGTGTTAAATTCAAAAAACCATAGAGTAGATTATTCAGATCTTCCCATGAGAAGCAATGGTTAAGGCTCATAGGAGATTTTGCTATTATCTCACTAAAACAAATATTTTATGATAATATTTCTCACCAAAATGGCATAGTATAAACACAAATCATTAACTATTACAGATGATTGAAGTAGTATAAAACATGATTCAAATACCTTCACATTCATTTTCAAATTATAAAAGCTAGACATCCTTAAAAATAATATATACATTCATATAGAATTGATGCATTTAGTTTTAAAATCATTCACAAACCATAGGAAACACAGAACAGAGGAAAAACTGGGATAATTTGATAATCTTTCTCCTATTGATGAACTTAAATAAAAAAAAATTAAGGTATGATAATGAAAGTACAACTATTTCTAAGTGTTCTTCTCTTATAAAGTTGTGAAGAACAGACTCGAGAACCTAAAGACCATTGTTACAATGTGCTTAAGTGCTATGTAGTATTTCCTTGAACTGAACCTTGAAAACACAACAAAAATAAATCTTTACAAATGTGACGTGGAACCATCATAATTGTAGTTGTTACAAATGCCTTATCATGCTGATATCTACATAATTACTCTCTGCCTGCATGCACAACATGAGGACAACCTATGTCTTTTTCAACTTCCTTATTATGATTACTCAATTTTTGCACAAGGAAAAAATTTTATTTTTCGATCAAATGTGCCTCGGGATATGTCATTAGCTGAAAAAATTGCACAGTTCCCTGAAGGTTGTGGGCTCCATAAATTGGTCAACTATTGTGATTACAACTTCAACATGTGTCGCGCAGGCAGGAGCTTTTGGAACTCCCTTTATTTGATATTGGGTTGAAGGAATGCAATGATAACGCATGTCACTTTGGCAATTTTGTTTAATCTTCTTTCCTTTTTGACACTTAGGATATCTATGTTTCATATATGTGGCACTCACTAAGTGGGTTCTCTTTGCATTTAAGAAAATATCTCACAGATCTAATAGAAACAACGTCTTCTTGGTATTTGGTTACCCCAACTTCACAGGTTCATAACTTTCGATTTGTTGTTCAGAATTCAGAACAACATACATTTTTGCAAAGGTCTTCCAGATATATAATTTTATTCCCTTTAAATGATTCCTTTAGCTAATCTTGTTTAGATACAAATGACAAATTTAACTCCCAATTTTGTTTCTGAAGGCCTTCGAAAAAGAACTTTTGTAGAACATAGAAATATACCCAATTTTGTTTTTCTATTTTCCTTATCTATAATCGATTGTCACTCCTAGATTGTGTCAAATTTCCTTCAAAATGATCTAGATTAAGGTGGTTGTAAATAACATCTACAATCAAAATTATTTATCAATCAAACATAAACACAAACCTGAACTAGAACCTAATATTTGCATTACATTTGATAATGTGACATCTAAAGCACTAGATGGTCCTATTTACCTTGTTATAAAGGTTAATGGTATTCCCTCTTGTGAATTACTTATAGATCCTTCTTGCATGGTGAATTTAATAACTGAATAAAATCTTTACACTAGATACCTACAACAAGTTTTTTAAGACAAATCTAAAGTGGTGATAAAAAATTTCAATGCTATCACTTATCCTAAACTTGGTTCAATTACATTTCTCATAGAAGTTTGTAAGAAAACCTTAGATATCACCTTTTTCATCATCGTGACTAATAATTAGTTTCATTTTAGAATTGGTCTTCCTTGTCTCACCTCCATGAAATCTATAGTCTCTCGTATTCATAAGTGTCTGAAATTTCACCTTAATGAATAAATCGTCACAATTAACCAATTTAACCTAGCAAATATGACTTCTTCCTATCCTTCCAAATATTGAAAATTCAAAAGATTTTTGAACTTTGAAATCCTAAGATTGTTCCATCTTCTTTCCATGGACCATGAATTCTTCATACACCCCTCATTCCTCCTATTTATTCCCAAGTTCCAACTCCTATATCCTACAAATGCTCCATACATGTCATCTCTCAACCTAGTCTTATGTTTCCCATTCTTCCTCCTAAAGATTAAAAAGACTCGATATTCATCGATCTTAAACCAACTCAAATTTATTAAAAAAATATAAATTTTTTTCTCATACTACCAATATAAATATATTGCTAGATTACATGAATAAAAAAATAGAATGCCTTGGTCATTGTTTTCCCCTATAATTTGGCCTAAATTAAAATTACAGACCGATAATTGTATTTTGATGGGAAAATATATCTGATAGTTAGCCTAGGTTAATTTTAAATTTGGAAATGTTGTGAGAGGTATATAAACACCCTATCTCTGATAATTTTAGCATCAATTATTACTCATAATCCATTAGTAATAACACCTTTCAAGTAATCAAGAAATCAAGTGAATTCAAGATTTAAAGACAAGCATCAAAGATCTATCATTTTCCAACCACTCCAATCCATTTTGAAAGGATTCTTCTCGACTGTAGAAATATCATCTCCCTATAATGGCCAATTAGTGGAGCTCTCAATAAAGTAATAAGATCATTTTTCCATCTACATTCATTCTTCCTTCATAGCAAGTGTTCATCAAGCATAACATTGCAGATCTAGGAGTGTCATTCATAGATCAATGCATTTATGAAGGTTATTCTTGATTGAAAGTCACCATCCAACTATAATTAAATAACCATACAAGAATCTTCATGAATATGTGCACTTTCAAAATTCGTTCATAAAATTATACTCATTTACAAGGTAGATTTGGCATTTATGTTTTCATTTACATAATTTCCTTTATGAAATTTCATTAGATTTTGAAGTTTTATTCCTAAATAGAGGTTTGACGAAGTAAAATACCTTCCCACAAGATTTTTTCTATTTTCTATTTGAATGAATAGGTGGCGTAGCTTTGAGAACTAATCTAGAAAGTGAAGAAAATGTTTGATGGACTATAAAATTTGAAGAAGAATAATAGGGAACACAATAAATTTCTACACACTACTCCTAGGAATAAAATAACAAATTCATTTTGTTCCCTAAAAATTCAATGCAAATTTAGATTTTATGTAAGTACATATTTATAGTTTCTATTTCATGTCATTGCATATGTCTCACTCTTTTTAGTTGGTTTGTATTTCATGATTCTTATGAGTTTTTTTTAATGTAGTCTCCCATCTTACATCATCATATTATTTCCCCTCATTATCCAACTTTGCCACAATATTCCACTATTTTTGAAGGAGCTCCATATGACCCATTTAGATTTTATGTCCAATTTGATCCAATTGGGTCATTTTCCTTGCAAATGTGCAATTTGAGGAAAGTAGGATAATTCCTTGTAGAGACATTACATTGATTTTCTTTCCTTACAATAGAATTTTGATGAACTTGATGCATGGCATCTCCATTTTGATTTTGGTGTTATATTTATGTGCATTGGATCCTGATCTTTTTCTTTATAATTTCATGTGTTATTTATTATATTTTATTTGTAATTATATTTTTAATTCAATTTTTTGCATAAATTCAATAACTGTTTGCATATGTCCTTTAAAATTCATACTTGCACTTGGTATATCCATCTTTTCTTGTGTATAAGTTTTATAAAATTGAGTCCTACCTATAGCATTCTTGTTAAGAGAAGTCATATATTTATAGATTCCTTTGATCTTGGGTCCTCTTTATTTGTTAGGAATCTTGATGAGACATACATGTAAACAAATGACATTCCTATTATCATTCATAATCCTTCTTCCCGCTCTTCTCATAATGAAAATGAGACCTTAAGACTCACTCCTATACAAGTGAAAAAGCTTTCCCATAAATTCATGTTTTTTTACCAATGATTAGGTCAGGATAACTCTAATACTGAAACTATCTCCCTTTTACAGGGTTCGGGGAAGTTTATTCACAATGATGGACATGTTATATTTTTACACATTATTTCACATGTTATTGATATTAATGTTAAACCTATTAAACATTATGCACAAGATCTTGGTTTAAATTGACCTCCAACTTTTTTTTGAACTTCAATTGATGTTCCCACATCTTTACTTAGAGTTTCTAATTACACTTCAGCTCCCATGACTACATTTTTCAAAAATCAATCCCACAAATCTTAGTCTTGGAAGCCTTTGTAATCCTATTGTACATCTTCCTTCAAGTATTCCATGTGTTAGACAACCTTCATCCACACCGACCTACAATAAAGTTCTATTTCCATATTCCAATGTTTCTTCTATTTTTGATAATGGTCCCAACCTTTCACATATGTCCCACAAAAACCTCTCCACTTAATCCTCTATCAATAGTCTTACTCAAATAATTTCATCCTTGCAATAGGAAATTGCCTCTATGACACGATCTGATTCAATATTCCTATGTGTAACATTTCTCATCCTTTGTCCTTAAACATTGTTCATGTCGTTATCCCTCGATACATAGAAATACATCACCTAGAGACTCACAATGGTAAAGGTGATCCCTAGACCCATGTTAATACCTTTCAAACATTGTGTAGTGACTTTTCTCATGCTCATAGGTTCATGGCTAAAGTATTTACTATAACCTTTCAAGATAAATTCTTGCAATAGTATGTCTCTGTATGTCCCTATTGTGTTGATTATTTTAAAAAAATGTTATTTATTCCACTTAACAATTTTTAAAAATATTGGTCTTAGAAATTTTTATCGGATGATTTAATGTATTAAAAACAAGTTCTTGGAAAAACAATTACTGATTTCATTGGTATATTTAAGCATTTGCATGCTAATATTTTTTATATTGTACCTCACATTGAAGTCCAATGTATTTTCATTGCTAATTTACAAAAAAAAATTCGATATAAGAAATTTATTTCTAAAGTCTCCTCTTTTACTTTATTTAATGTAGAGTTTCGTAATTATCATCTTCATGTGAGTCAGTTTGACACCAACACTTCAATGGCTCCAGTTGATAAGAGTGATGCCACATCCCAAAAATTTTAGAAGATTCAAAAACATTAAATATTTATCAAGATAAACAATTCATTAAATAATATTCATGTACAAGTGGTAGTAGCATCTAAATGTGTGACTCTTTTGTCATCTTATTTTAGACATTATTGTAATTGTACACCTCTTTCTGAATCATTACATAATTTTATGTTTATGTAATTAATGTATGTTTAAACTTCCTCCCATAAATCAAATTGATCTCTCAAAACAAACTCCCAAAAAATTTGATCACAAATTTTTTTTCCAATATCATCATCATGTCGGTTATGATATTGATTTTTTAAAAATTTGAAATTTGTTATCCAAGATCTCATTGATTTTAATTCTATATCTATTGAATGTGTTAAATTTCAAGGAAACAAATTTTTGACCGATCGCAAACAATATTTACAAATTTATTCCAATCTCTTACCATCCTATTCTACCAATACCATTATGTCTACCCAATATTTACCTTCTTCTTGAACCCCTAGTGTTGACCTTCCTACCATTGTGAACTATTATGTCGAGTGTTTTGAGGAAAAAAATATTGTCAACGGGTAGAAGCACAATAATATGTCACCCCTAAGGACAATTCTGGGTGTTCATTCGCGTTATACTCGGCCGAGTTCCACACAGATGAGTTTACATGGGCATCACGTGGCACTGGGTGGCACCTACATGGCCAAGGGCTCTCAGCTGAGAGCTACTCGGCCGAGTTGTACTCGTCTGAGTATACCAAACTTTTAAAATCCCCAAAAAATCCCTCTAGCCCCTTATCTGCACATTGAGGAGCTAAGATTCAGCGTGGATGTGAGGAAGAAAACTTGGCCAAGTTCCAGGTAGGTCCCCTTTTTTTTGTTTTTTGTTTTTTAAAATGTTTTACTGTATTTATGAATATATGTAAAATGAATTTTTTTTTATCTAGCATTATAATGTAATTGTTTTTTTCTTCATTTTCTAGAAATGAAATTTTTTAGGTTGAATAGAATTGATTTTATTTAAAAAAATATAAATGCAAACCCAAACTTAATCGCAAACTCAAATTTACACATTATATACCCAAAATTTTGAAACATAAACGCAAACCCAAATCAAAATTTTTGAAACATAAATGCAAACCCAAATCCAAAATTCTGAGACATAAACGCAAACCCAAATCCAAAATTCTGAAACATTTATACGTAAATTAAAAGCCTAAAATCATATGATTTAAACAAAACATAAACTAAAAGCATAACTAAATTGTTTCATGAATCTAATTAGTCTTTAGTCATCCGAAGTAATCATTATGTAGGGAATTAATTTACGATATATACATGACTATAATTATTACTTGAGAATGTGCCAAAAATATTTTTGTCACAACTTGATCATTCTAGACATTTTCATTATCAATATTAGTACATAACAAAACCCTATAATTTTTATGTACTATGTTACATAAATCAATTTGTATATATATATATATTAAAATCTTAAAATCACAAGCAAAAAGTTATGTACACGTGGAATCTTTTTTTGATGTATTTATGCTTAAGGGGATGTCATGAATATTTTTGTTCAGATGGACATACATATATGTTATGTACAGATATTTATGTTAATACATGTACATATGTGCAATTTTCATTGTTTAGAATTTCTAAACTTTTGTTTAAAAAAATGTTTCATGTTGAAGATGTAAATTGAATTTGTTTAAAATTTAAATATGTATGTGTTACCCAATTTTTCCATTTTTGTGCAAATTGGCCTGATCTGCCCTGTCTGGCATTTCTCTGTCATGGTTCCCAGGTCTTGGCTCCATTTAAAACCCCTAAACCCTAAGTCTTTCATGCAAATGAACAGGAAAAAGCCCTAAGCCTTGGCACGTTATGTTTCGAAGTTACTTTTTCCAATCACTTAGAGCATGTGCTTTATTTCTAAGTCGCTTGATCGCTTCAGCCTGGGCGAATATTCTTTTCTTTCTCCCGACTTCTCTTTTCCTTGTGTCGCGTGGTCTGATGATCTTTTGGAATATTCCCTAAATGTCTCCCGACTTAGCATTTTCTCTTTGGTTGCATGATCGCCAGATCCATGATAAGCCCTGTGACAAGTGGGACCCTCTCAATAAGTCGGGTGATCGCGTGACCCCCAGCAAATATTCCCTTTTATCTCCCG
The DNA here is from genome assembly GCA_018584345.1 of Thuja plicata. Lineage (NCBI taxonomy): Eukaryota > Viridiplantae > Streptophyta > Pinopsida > Cupressales > Cupressaceae > Thuja > Thuja plicata. The sequence continues at coordinate 4,806,248 of MU223575.1, read as the reverse complement.
ACTTTGCTTTTTGCTTTGTTGCCTAGTCTCTTAATGTCTTGGAATATTCCCTCTGCATCTTCTGACTTAGCGTTGTTCTTTGGTCGCGAGGTCGCCAGATCTATGTTACAAGTCACATAAAGAATGGGTCCCACCCTCAGTCGCTTGATCGCATGAAGAATTCAACAGTCAAGGAAAAGTCTTCCGACTTTGCAATCTACTTCATGTCACATGATCGCTTGATCCAGCCGTGACAAACAGTTAAGTTTTCTTCAGTCGCGTGGTCTCGTGATTAAATGGCAGTTAGGAGATAACATTCCCGACCCCGCGAATAGCTGTTTGATGTTAGCAAATTTACTCAGTCGCATTTTCGCTAGAACGGCATGATGACTCAGCTTCCCCAATGCAAATAGATGGACCGGTGGCTGTGTGACAGGTGGCATATGGCAGGTGGATGTGGGTCCTCAGTCGGGTGATCGCCAGACGGAGGAAATTGATCATGCGACTTCGAGACTTGTATGCTTTGCCTTTTAGTCGTGGGATCAATGGATAATTTAAGGGTATCCTCATTTTTATAGCGACCAAGCAACAGTCGTCCGATGCAAAGTTTAGAAGATCCAACAGTGGTCGCTAAGTCTACTGATCAAAGTGCCCTATGTGAAAAGTACTCCCGACTTGGCGATTAAGGCAGTCGGATTGTCGCTAGAATGATTTAAGGGGACTCAGGCGCTGTTTGAAAAGTCAAAAGGGCTCAGACATAGGATCCCCCGACTTGGCGGCTAAGCTTTGTCGCGTGGTCTCGAGGCAGAGAGATAGCATCTGTGCTCGTGTTCTAGATTTGATCAGAAGGGTTTCTAGTCACAGGGGCCATGCACAGAGCAGTTTGCTGACATTCGAATAGTTTTGTTTCAATGACGGTGAACAGGATGAGATTCAACATGTTGCAGGGAAGAACGGAGATATGACTAAGTTTCCAGAAGTGCCACAAGGAAGAAGAAGAAGTCCTGGGCAATGATAAGATGAACACTTGGCCATGCACTGTTCACAGACAAGAAAGACAGTTATTGCAGAGAAAGTATAGGTGAACAGGTGTGCATGGCTATTCAGAGTGAACATAAATGCTGCTATCCACCATCTACCAAATCTAATTTTCAATTGCCAGATCGAGGAGGACCACGAAAATATCCATGAATATCTATTTTGACTCGGTCATTCTCCACCGTCTCTTCTCTCTCTTTTCCTCTCTCCTATGTTTTAGGGTTAGGGTTTCCATGATCGTCCGAAGCTTGTTGCATCCTAAGGGATTCCAAGATGGTCATGGCCCTATATATAGCAGAAAGGTTGCATTTGCAAAGGTCGGTTCTTCTTCTTTTGTTCTTGCTGTTTTGTAACTTTTCTGAGTTCTTGACAGAGATAAAGAGATTTTTTAACCCAGGAGTTCATTTTATGCAGAAAGCATGCTCTGTGACATTTCTTTGTCCTTGGTATATTTTTTGTATGAGTCTGTAACTCACTATGAGAAGTAATATGCAGAGCTTCAATTTTTGGATCAATTTGTTGAATTGTGTCAATCTTGTCTCTTTTCTGCTTGTCTGTATGTGTCTTGATTGTTGATGGATTAACTGTGGATGACTTTATTCCTCTTAATCAGTCCTTTCACAGCATCTACTTGTAGAAGAGTATGTCTGCTTGCAGGTTG
>MU223575.1:4779280-4795187 GCA_018584345.1 Thuja plicata | reverse complement strand
GTATGTCTGCTTGCAGGTTGTAACTAGTGTTTTACTGTTTAAAACTGTTAACTGTGAAGAAGTCTTTCCTTTTAACTGGTTTACTCATGACCTGGTTATGAAATATTTATGCATGCCTATACAGGGGTTTTTTGTTTTACTTACAATTCAGAGTTAGTTGACCCAGGGGTTTATCCTGTGTGTGTTATGTTTTCATGCCAATTTTGGTGCATCACCTAGTAGGTAGTTTGCTTTCAGTCATTTCCCTTTCAAGCAATCCTTCTATCCCTTTCCCTCAAAAGATTTACTTTCCTATAAAAGAAGCAAGTGAAGGTGATTATCCAAGAGGAACCAGCATAGAACCTGGAGGTCTCATCTCAGTTAGCATAGGTCCCACAACCTGGAGATGATTCCCTTGTTATACTGGATTATCAAGACCAAGAGAGCTTGAGATTAGAGGCGCAAATTCAGTGTATAACAGTATGTAGATCTAGAAATTTTTTAATTTTTTAATTTAAAAACATGTTCTTTTTCAACACATGTACATGTATATTTAAATTGATTTCCTACTGAATGTACACATGTATGTGCTCACTTGCAGCGAGTGTACTTTTTATCTCTAGATATTACATTTCTACATCACATGGCTTCTACTAGTTTAGAACCTAGAATTCATGGTAGTCAGGCCTCACAAGCATCGTAAGGCCACCATGATACCCCACAAAGTCATGATAGTCACAGATAGGAGACTATGACGAGGATGCTCGCCACTCTAGCTGCGCTAGAGAGGGCATTGCAGAATAGTGCTACCCTCCCTAATAGGGAGAAATTTATTTACATTTGTATAGAGTTGATGAGTATGATTTAGAAGGCTGAATCATACAATCCATATGATGATTCATCTATTGATTCTTTTTACCATAGTCTATCTAGCACTATTATAGGTACTGTCAGTTGGAGGACAATTGATGGGGATGTTACTTTTACTCAGGTTAAGAACATGTTTGGGACCCATTACATATATAAGAAAGTGGTTAGAGCATATAGGGTCACAAAATGTACAGATCAGTTAGTAGCTCCTTTTATATATCTCAGATGGTTGGCGGCCCATCATATGTGGGCCCAAAAGGATGAGGTGCCCTTATATTTCTACAAACATTTGTTACAGAGTTCAATTTAGGGTATGATGTTGATTACATAGATTTACCTCCACATGTTGGTCAGGGTCAGGGGTAATACCAGTATAAGTGTAGATGACCTAATGCACCATAGCCCCCTAGTAAGAGAGAATTGGTGGGTCAAAACCTTTTGGTTCTTCCAAAAGGTTTGGAGACATACACTCAAGCTGGACAGGTTGCTGCTAAGTATCAAAATCAATCATAATCAATCTTAGAGAAAATTACACATGTAAATTTCAATTTAAACTTTCAAACTTAAATTAAATTCAAAACATAATGGATAGATAGATAAAAGATCTAATCTTAAAGCAAATTATATCATGTAAATTTTCAACAGATAACTTTTAGTATAATTTCAATAAATTAATTTCAATTTACCTAATCAAGTAATTGAACAACTTACCTAATAAATAGATTAACAAACAACCTTTACTAAAATCATTTAGATAATCTGATTGAAATTGTTCAAAGGTATTGAAAGTTCCTCAAGGTCTAATCCATTAAAATTCAATAGAATCAATATATAAATTCAATCTAGAATCATGAACTTCAAATCATTTATAGATCCTGATACATGTACTTTAGATCCTCTCTATCCTTTATTATCTCCAAAAAAATTTCATGTTCTTCAATAGTCAACTTCCACTTTTGGTTTCCATGTCCTTTTTTTGGCACGGTCTCAAACTACAATTTTGTTGCTATAACCAAGTGACTATAATGTAGAAATCTTTGTCCAGGAATGTATTCAATAAATTGAACTCCATTTTTTTTGATATTATCTTGTTGATAATAGGTTCCCTCAACAACAACTGAGCCAGTTGGATATTGTTGTCCATCACCATCAACAATTTCTTGAACCAACTTCATTTTTTCTTTCGTGCATCTTAGTAAATAATAATCTACACCTTCTGCATTCTCGAGATCCGCAACAACAGCAAAAATATCACCTGTATAATTTATATATATACATATAAATTAAATATTTACTATAAATAAAAAACCTAGAATATATATGTAAGTCAGCACACACCTGTAACAACTAAATTAGAAACTCATTCATAATCAGCTGAATATATAGGATCATGGGTGTCTATGTCATTGTCATCATATTCATAAGGAGGCATTCTGACTAATTCTTTCTGATCCCATTGTCAAACATATCCATTTGCAATATTAAAACATTGACTCATTGTGTTGTTGTTAACACAATCTTCACAAAAGCATGATTTATCTCTTAGTTGAATTAGTGGAGGCTTGTGTTGTCCAGTAGTCATCAGTTGATGTAAACTTCTAATTCCAATAATTGATTGACAATTGTAAGGGTTAGATCAATTGATATCTAGATATATACAAATCAAAAATAAATTTTATTTAGTCAGATCAACTCAATTCAATTATGAAAAATGAATAATGATTGAACTAGTTTTAAATATTATACTTGTCACTTCCCAAAAGTAACGTTTGTTGTGTTTTTTGTCTCGAGTACAAAAATGATTTCGACACCATTCAAAAAATTTGTTTGCATTCTCTATCATGTTACCTGGATATATTTAACAATTTAAAGGACATACATATCATGTAAATATAAAATTAGTTTATTCAAACTATATCAAATGAAGATGAAAGCTCACTAAGTTATGTAAACAAATTGAATAATATGAAAATGACATACATATGTATACCTTGAAGTTCATTTTGTCAGAGTGCACACTTCACACATGCTCCTGCTCCATCATGCTCCCCTTTTCCATGTCCACTTTTAAAGAAGTTCCAAAGAAACTTAACATTGTGTCTAGCATGTTGCATAGCTAACCAATTAAAGGCTTTTGTGGATTTAAATTGACCTGCACAATCATGTGACAAAAAACTTTAATTATATATATGATCTCTAGATATTAGATATAATTGAAATGTACTATTTAAAAGAAAATTTAATTCAATTTTACTTACCCGCACACCCATCAGACCAGATCCAGTGTTGTGAAGCATTTATGCCGTCACTCGCAAGATTCTAGAAAAACATGCTGAAACAATGAGCCACACAACTCCTATCATGAACCTTATCATCGTTTATATAGAAATGAACCTCCTTGATGATAATGCGTTCATTTTGATCTATACTTTCAATCTCATCCAAATCAAATTGTACATGTCTATAGGTCACATGGACAAATATTGCAACTTGATCAGAATGATAATATTGACTTTGAAGCTCTTTTTGAGGAGAGAATGTATAGTTCTCCGCAAAATCTACAATTAAAAGAATACAACTAGGTGGAAAACTATTTTTGGAATCACAAAACTATTTAGCTTGCCATCTTGCACCATGAAAATGTTGGATATGTGGATAAATAATAGATCAAAATCTGTCCATGAACTAAAGGTATGGTAATTCACTCTTCTGCAATGCTATTTTTTTTATTCTAGTCCTGTCTTGGTTTCGTATTTCTCATATTCAAATCTCTTCCACTGGACTGGTGTTCTAACATCAATATTATCAAATTGTAAAGGAAATTTATGTAAATTTCTACAATCATTGCATTTATTTTTTATACATTGGACATTGAATTCATCAAAGTCTTCTGACTTATCAGATAAAATGAATTTCACAAATTTTGTTGTACTTCCAGGAACTATATCTAGATTAAGTACTACCATAACCTTTTTATATGATTGCAAACATAAGTGAAACTCAACATGATTTCAACAACAACATGTTTCACGAACCTTATTTATGTGCATGAAGCAAGGACACAACATCTCAAACATTCTCTGACCTATTTTAACATTTGAAATTTCTTGTTTGAATGTTTCAAATAGTTCACTTTGTATAGTATCGACAAAATGTTTTGGATGTGAAATCTTCATACTGGTCTCATCATCTTTAATCTGTATAGTGTCCCTTCTATTGGAAGAAACACAAGAATGGTTGGTCCAAAATTCAATGACTCGACTTCTTACATCTTCAAAAAATTTGTCTTTTCAAGGAACTCTACTAATTTGTACCCAATTATTTTCAATGTTCATATCCAACGCATTTCACTTCCTAATATATCTCTGAATAGTTCTTCGAGATACATTGAGTAAATCAAAAATTGCTCGAACTTGATTTTTGTGTGTCAAAAATTGTTAACAATGTTTAATACATCTTGCAAAATTTTAATTATTGTTTCTTTTACTTGACCTCCTTGTCTAATTTTCCTATTATCAACACCTAACAACTCCAAAACCGGAGTCATTTCTCTTTTCCGGAATAACTTTGCAAACAATTGTGCTTTTCCCACCAAATTTTTATCCTCAAAATATTCTTTCCACATGTTTTTGAGATAAATTTAATAGCGCTGTCAAATATCAAGTGCTCTAATGCAATTTGACTGACAAGTGATTCCTCATTCATCTCCATCAAATTTTGCATTGTAGGATAAATACGTATACATTGACTACTACCAATATCATCCCCTATTTGAGTTGCACCTTCTTCAACATCACTAGGTTCTTCTTCAACATTGATTAGTTGCTCTTCGGTAAGTTTTGTATGACCTTTCATATGGTCATTATTTTTACGATCATATTTCCTTGTTCTAGTCCTTTTATTTCCCATTGCTCAAATAGAAGCAAAAAAATTATTTTTCTTTTAGAATCCTTCTTTATTACAAAACTTGCAAAGTCACACTCCTCTGGTCACAAAATGCCTTTTTTGCTTCCTCAAAAAACTTTATATATTCTGAAATAAGTATTTAATTTTGTAATTGGCATTTTTTTTTTAAACAACTTTTACATATACCTTTCAAATTGAAAGGGTGGGTCACCCATGCGACCGCTCACGGGTGGCCGACCACTTAGGTAGACTCGGCTGAGTCACCCTTGGCCGAGTAGTAATCGGTCAAGTTATACTCGGCCGAGTCATCCTAGGTGGCATGCCTTGTTGGCAACCAAACCTCCAAAAACACACCAAATCATCAAGTTGCCACTTCTGCTAGTTTTTTCTCTACTGAAACTAAACAATGTCAAAAAACTAAAAGTACCCTTTTCTAGATCTCAGACCTACAATTCTTGACATATAATTCTTATGTTGTTTTGACTACATAACATTCAACAAATTTGTTAAAAATTGCATGTACATTATTAAAGCTTTTGGAAGTCGTTGATTCAGCTAATATATTTGAAAAATGCTAAATCAATTTGGAAAATTATTAAAATCATTGATAACACTAGAGAAGAGAGTCCTCTTCAATAATATGTACTTTATTTAGTTTTTTGTATAGTTTTGATAGGGAAAAAATGGCGGGAGACAAAAATGGTTGATTTCAACTAAGTTTGACTTTGAATACTTATAATGGGCAAAGTATACATTGAAAAAACTTCTTTCCTTTTTTTGGCACCAGCTATACATGTCATCAAAAACATATTCTGAAATTGGAGGAAAAACTATTGTTTTACTTATAATGATTTGGCGGGAAGTAAACTCCCTGATTTATAGTATTTTTCATGAAATGAAAAATAGACCTTAAAATTTCAAAAAAAATATTAATTTTTCTTCATTTAAAAAAAAAAAATTATAGGCATATAATTCAGCCTATGTTACACATTTCATCAGTTTACTTCATCTTCAAATTCTCAACAGAAATGTGAATTTTATGCCCTTGATGTTTTACAGTTTTGGTGTTGTTGTCATTTTCCTTTGTAAAAGGGTGGCAGATTATTGTGCTTTTACCCCAACCTTATGGATCAATCCAAACCTAGCTCCAAACTTAAACTATAACCTAATATTTACAATAAATTTGATCCTAATGAGACATTAAATCATTTGAAGGTCTTCTTTACATTGATGCAAAGGTTAATGGTATTCCCTATTTTGGAGTCCTTATACATCCTAGACTGGCATGGTGAGTGTTATAACTAAAGAAAATCTTTACACTACATACCTAGCGAAATATTTTCATGAAAAATATAATGTTATGATCAAAAATTTTGATGGTTTTACTTATCCTACCCATGGCTCCTTTTTCTTTGCCATAGAATTTGGTACAAAAATGTTAAATTTCACTTTTCTCATCCCAAATTCCAATTCATTTCAAGTTAGACATGGTCTTCTTTGGCTCACTTCCATGAAATATATAGTCTTTCCTGTCCATAAGTGTTTGAAATTTTTCCTTCATGGAGAAATGGTCACAATTAACCATAGTCTATATTAGTAGACACTTGATGAAACTTTGAACTTGACTTATTTTGGACTTATATGCCTCAAAAAATTCAATCTCCCAAAGATGGCCTCTTCTTATCGTACCAAAAATTCAAAACTCAAAATATTTATGAGCTTAATAATCCTAAGTTTGTTCCATCTTCTTACCCTAGAGGTAGACTTATTCCTACACCTCCTATACATCTTATTTATGCTTCAGTTCCACCTCCTGTATCCTATAAATTCTATGCATGTGTCATATTGCAACCTAGTGTCGTGTCTTCCATTTTTTGTTCCCTAAGAACAAAAAGAATCGATGTTGATTTCTCGTAAACCAAATCAAATTTTAAACAAAAATTGTAATTTTTGTGCTCATGAGCACCATGATCAATCTTATGATAGAGTCTGTGAGCACGCGAATACAACAACCAAGGAGTTGTGTTCCCACATAGTTTGGCCCAAATTAAAATTGGGGCCCCATTGCAATTTTTTTTACGCCAAATTATATCTTGTGGTTGATCAGGGTTAATTTGAGTCTTAAAATATCATGAGAAGTATATAAAAGTATTATCTCTCCTAATTTTGGCATCAATTATTATCCTATTACCCTAAATTACAACAGACAACAAGATAACTACAAATAGGAAAAGATTGCATTTCTAGGAGTCTAATTAATACTATCCTTCATATCTTATTGATTAAAATTCCATTGTTACATTCATTATCAAGTATCATCATTGTACATTGAGTATTGGTCACATTCTAGAATTTCAAGAAAACTTATAACTGATCAATTACATTGTGCATTCAAACTGAGTGTAGTATACAAGTGTCTTTTCATATTTCATTCTTCATGTCAAGAAAAAGAGTACATTTGTAGAATAGAAAGCATGATAGAAGTATGGAGTAGGGGTCCCATGGATTTCCTAGTAGTTTGTTGATGCTTGCTGGTTGTCTGTCAGTTCCTAGGTCTCCAAGTCCTGGTCTTCATCTTCATTTAGGTCTTTAGGGTTTTCACCTAAATCATGAGAGAGAAAAGAGGTGTCAGATCGAGTTGGATCTAAGAAATACATGGGACACAAACAACATACAATCAATTCTTCTAATGCTGCATATAAATCTGATGAAATCAATGTAACAAGAAAACATGCATCCATAATAACTGAAACGTAGTATAAAAGGGACTTGTTCTGAGCGTGAAACTTTTTTTCTATTTATGGTCACTTTGATGGATGTTATTCTTGTCTTTATAACCAGATATCTGAATGAAAGTGATTTAGTATTCCTATATGAGAAACCTTTTTCAGAATTTGATCAACCTGTTAATTCAACAAGCACAAATAAACCAACCAACATTCATGAATGAATGCCATCCTAGATGACACTCACCCACAAACATTAATTGATTCATTTTATCTGTTGATCTAACAGATTGATTGGTGATATGTGTGCAAAAGGTGATCATATGACTAAGTGTAGATAGAAAGAGAAAATATAGATGTAGAAAAGGATCTATGATGCTACAGGAGACACATGAGCAAGGAAGGGTTCTTAATGGACTGAATATGCAGAAGATGAATGATGAGAGGTTCTCTTTGTGAATGGGAAATAAAAGAAATGTTGTTAAAGTGAGTACACAAATGCAGAAAAGGACTAATGGTTTATCTTGAGAAAATCACTAAATTCATGCCTGGTATTATTATCATTTCTATGTTACGAGCTACTATTGTTATGTTTTTTAAAACAGTTGGATTTGCAAAGTAAAAAGATGCATAAAAAGAAATGACAATTATTTGAAAGCAACAAAAGGAGAACAAAGAACAAGGATTTCAATAATAGTAGGTTGGTGTGCTTTCATAAATTGAACATTCATAGAAGATAGGTACATTATGGACAAAGCAGCAGGGAGTATTCATCATCCAAAGAATTGTGTGATAGTTCATGATCTCAAACAAGTTCTCATGCCTCTAAATAATATTTCAAGAGATGTCTTTATGCAAGGTATTTAGATAGATAAATCTTATTCTGGTATAATGTTCATCATGCACAATGCAGGAGAGACAGACATAAAAATGGAGTATTCATTTTTTCAGGGTTCCTATTATGAAGATTATCCATGGGAGTCACGAGCCCATGCTCGAACCCCATGGGTAGTGTCGTATATGCTGATAAAAGAACAGTGTATTTTCACATTGGAAGGAACAACACTTTTACAGTGTTCTAAACATGACATGTTTTGATAAAATTTTCACACAGTTTCACCAGTGAAGTCGAATGTTGTTGATTTTATCTAATTGCTTAAGGGAAAAAACTTTATTTGTTTTGAAAGATAGAATAATGAAAGAAAATATCAATTTGCAAAGATGGACATTTTTGTCCTCATGACAATATTGTTGTGTTTGAAAAACATTAAGTGGAGTGCATTTGTGTATAGATAGGATAGCCATGCAAAATAAACCAAGTTCACATTAAATATACACATGTTCGAGATCAACTTAATAGCTATGTGGGTATATCTTTTTTTTGTTTATGTTGACATTAATAAAGCACAAAGAGTAGTAATGAAGGAAATGACAGCAAGTAAACAACAAAAGGTAACAAGGAGTATGTTTAGGGTTGCAAAAGAAGTGATGAAAGCACATGCTAGATTTTCAAAGTAAGAAAACAACAACTACAACATACAGAGCATTAATATCAAAATGCCTCAAGTTTCTGCCAAAGATGTGCATTTTTAATAACTCATAAAAATGAAGTTTTTGAAACTCAAAGTTACACATTTGGAATGTATTTAAAATGTAGAAGTAACAAGAAAAGACCATATGTAACTTATCTGAATAAAAGAGGATAAGAAGATGAATTTGAGATGTAGATTAGAAGCCAAGTGTTGTGGGTTACAACAAAGGAGATGAAGCCCAATTTTTTTCTTAGAAAAGATCAACAGAGAAAGTCGCAACCTCTTTAAGTGTAAGTTCACCATAGACTGGGGATGAGTCTGAAAATGTGGCTGAGATGCCTAGTTTTGAGTCTGAGTTCTATGGATTCCTCTACACCTCTCAACCACAGCTCAGATTCACTACAAGCTTACAGTGGGTGTGAAACTTCCAACTTCAAGTCCCAGTTCAAAACAAAGAGTCAGTGCCATCCATTATGGCTTCTAAACATCTAGAGCCTGAGCTCTATGAGCTACTTTGCAAGTGTCCCACACATTGGAGGCCATGGGTCATAACTCATAGTTGACAGAGCCAAAGATTTTGAATTCCAAGTTCAACCAAATAAACTCCAAAAACTCCAATAGAATCCGCAAAATGTGTCATATGTTATGGCAGAGCAAGTTCAAACCCATGGTTTCCCATAGAGACCGAGAAGCCTGGGCTTCTCCACATACTCCAGAATCAAATGTAGCGCCATTCATTATGGCTTCCCAAATCCAATTCAAACAAGCATGGCGGTGTCACAGAGAAGAAAAACCTAGATGCAAATGAAATTGATAAACACTATGTATTGTGTTTTACACAATTTTTAAGTCCACTAACAAATGAACTAAATGCTATGACAGTTCCCAGTGCATTGACATTCCCTCCACAGTGCCATGATAGTACTTTTCATGCCACAAAGACAGCATTACATCTTCTCAATGATCTGTTTAGGTCAATTATGAGTTCTTCTCAAGCATTGAGCTCGATTTATATCAACTTGGTTATACCATGGTTGGATGATATAAAGTCAGGGTTTGATTCTTTTCTGCCAACTTAGTAAAGTTAGGATTTCTTATGGTGTTAGGTTATTGTTGGGGTTGTATGCCTGTAGAGTGTATGTATTCAGATGTTATGTAATAAAGTTGGTAGGGTATATAAAAGGGATGTATTTTATTTACCAACATTGGGGTGGGGCTAAACTTAGGGCTTGATTTAGGGCACTTGTTAAGCCATATAGTTTAGTAGCTTGCTATTATGGAGGGATTTTTGGGGGGAAATATTTTCAAAATAATAAGCCATGTGGGCTATATAGTGGATCCTTTGATTCATGTTTAGGGGTTCAAGATTTTAGAGAGAAGAGCTTTTTAGTGAAATTCTTGTTCCTATAGCTACCTTTTTATGCTTTTGTATCCATTGTTAGTTCATGTTTGTGATATCAATTTTATGCAAGAGGATGCTTGTATTCTTTGCCATTATTTTGAGATTCATTCATGTAACTACACACAGATTTTGAGAAGAATATAGTTGACCCATTTTTCATACATCTTGTGGTGATCATTTGTTCAAATCCTAGTCAATTTTTTGCATTCAAGTGTAATACATATGTAGCATGGATTACTAGATTGTATTGATTCCTATTCTAGATTACAAAATATAAGCCTTTTGCAGAATATGCATGTTGTTGATAGTAAGATTGCTATTTGTGGTTAAACCCTAGTAGTGACTTTCAAATTAGCCTATGTATTGGATAGTGAGTGATATTGCAAAGATAATTAGGGTATGTTAAGTGAATATCAGTTTGAGGATTTGAGAGATCTAAATCTTATTTGGTGTATCACCTTTCAAGTTTTATTCATACAATTTTAGTTAGAATTTCTCCCTTTCCTTCCTAAAATCAAGAGAAGATAGTATAAAATTGATACCCAAATTCAATAGGAACTGACCTAGAATCCGGAGACTCCTTCTCAATCATAGTCCACCCACAGCTAGAGAAGGTTTCCATTGTTAGGATAGAGTACCTATAAAGCACTGACGCCTGAGTTGGGGTGGTAATTCTAAACCTCAACAGTTTTTGGCATGCCTGGTGGGACCTTTGTGATAAATGAACCAAATCCAAACATGGAGTGGAAAAGACTTCAAGTATTTATAGTTATCACGTACCAGGAGAGGAAGAAATTTACAGAGAGAGCCTAGAGGTCCAAAAGAGCTATCCTTCTAGCCTATAGAAAGGGGTAGGAAGCTAGGAAGACCAAGGAAAAGAAGATCTGAGAGAAGTTCAGCTCCTCCCACTTACTACGCTTATTTACCAAATTATGATCAAGAATCTTCAGAAAGTCCTCCAGCACTTCATTTTCAAGTTGCTCTTGAGCCATCATCAGAAGAGGAACTACCTAAAGTTGTAGATCTTACTTCAGCAACACCAGTAATGGCTACCAGATTGCCTTTTGTTCCATTTGATCAAGGCATTCCTCTAAGGATTTCAAAGCACAACAACAGACCATTGATAGCATTAAAGGGATTGCCATCTTTCACGGGAGAAGAAAAAACAATATCCATTGAACACATAAGAGATATTTCTTCTCTTTGCAATGTCCATCACATCACAAAGGAGGATGTGGCTTTGAATCTACTAGATGCATCATTGAAGGGAAAAGAATTGGAATGGTTCCAAACTCTCTGAGTTGGATCTATTGCTACATGGGATGCATTAGGTGAGGGATTATCTAAGTTTTTTGAAGATGAATATGACAATCTTTCCATGCTAAAATAACTGACTACTATCAAAAGGGCTCCACAATAAGAGATGAGTGATTTCAATCTCAGATTTTAGAAGACTTGGAAAAGGATTCTGGACATGGTAAGACCTTCTGTTGAATGTGCATTTTTGTACTTTCTTAAAAGCCTAAATAGTGATATTTCAGTAATGATTCAATCCATGGGGAGAAATTCTTTACCTCAAGCTTTTGATATTGCAATAAGGGTAGAGAATAGTCTCATTCAAGTAGGAAAGATAGCTCCTAGGCCACCCATGCCTTATTTTCCTAACATCCAGTCCAATATGCCATTAGTTGTTCCACCTTTGGCTTCATTGCAAACTTATAAGAGTGAAGAAATAATCCCTGCTATCCCTTCTAAAGAGTTACAAGGTATAAAAGATAGCCAAAACAAGATTGAGATCTTATTACAAACCTTTGCAAATGAGCTAGTGAACCTAAAAAGGCAACAAACTCAAGGCAATCCAATAGCCCATAATCAAAATCAATTTGCTAGTTCTTCATCCCAGCAGCCTACTCAACCCACCTATCAAGGTGGCAAGCAACAATACCAAGGAAGTAACACTGCAAATAGGCAAAATTGGAATCAAAGGCCATATAGACCTTATAATCCTACACCTCTTAATACTGTTAGGGATATTGTTCCTAAACAAAATAATATTGCTACTAATTTTGAATGGTTCTTTCCTTGAAATGAACACCACAATCAATCCACGTGTGCTAATGGAGTGCTTAATCAAGCCCTAATGGTTAAAAATGCAATTGATTCACAACCTACTATATCTACTGAAGAGACTCAACAACACCCTGATCTGACTACTCCAGACACTACATTTCTAATTTGGCAAGAGGAAGAGTTTTGTGGAGTAAATGATGATTCACCTGTATCAGCAAACATAAGAGCCAAGAAGAGGGCTCTAGAATCAAAGAAATCAGCTGCCATATTTGCTGCCACAACTCAATCACCACTTATTCCTTTAATTTCTATTCTAAAGGGGCCCTCTACTCTTGCAAACAAAGAAAAACAAAATCAGAGGCAAGCGAATCAGACTATTGGTAAATCACCTTAGAAGGTACAATCTGTTGTTCCCTATAATATTGTTTATAATATGAAGAAGGTGAATGTTTCTATTTATGTGTGGGATTTGTTAGCCATTTCAGGACAAGCTGATTTATTAAAGGAAGAGCTGCCAAAAGGGACAGCAAGTTCACAGCAAGCTGTACATCATCCTCCTAGAGTGGTTATGGTCAATTCAGAGCCTACAATAGTTCATGATGAAGTTGTTAAAGGAGAAAAGAAGATTGGTAAAGTGCAACAGCCAGTAAAACAAGTGAGTAAAAATACTACAGATTTGAAGCAATCAGCAATACCAGTTGAAAGAAAGTCAACAAATATGCAGAAGATGACAGAAAAGGAAGGTAAGAAATTTGCAAATGTTAAGCCTCCTCCTTTTTATGTTTCTTTAATTATTGGAAACAAATTAGTGGATAATTGTATGGTGGAAAATGGTGCAACCAATACTATCATGCCAAAGAAGATAGTTGATTTTTTGGATTTAAAGTATGAACCCATTGAGAAAGGAGTTGTCCAACTTGATGGTTTTTCATTTAAGACCATAAGTGTTGTTAAAAATGCAAGTTTGACCTTACACTCGTGTCCAAACTTCTCCATTTCCCAAGATATTTTTGTCATAGACCTACCACCTTACTTTTCTCTATATTTATCAAGAGACTTCACAGCCAAAATAGATGGATACTTCTCATCAGATTGGTTTCACCTATATTTCAAAACTAGATATGGTCCTAAGGTGGTCCCATAATAGCAGAGTTATGGGCCAAAGACCACATAGAGATCAGGAAAGAAACTGGGGAAGGTAGAGTGTGCCTTTTTCAATTCTTCCTCTATCCTTACAATATTTTGCCATTTAATGGTTCTCTCCTCACAGATATCTTCACTGATCACATTTCTAATAACATCCTCATCTGCCATAGGCTCATTTTGAGCCAAATTGTGATTCCTCATTTCTTTCAATGCTCCTCTAATGAAGTCTTCAGGGTCATACATCCTTGCTTTAGCAAAGGGCAATCTGAATTGTCTCACGAATTCATGGATTTGGTCCACAACATCTTTACCTATAGAGAAATCTCCTATTTTGAACCTCCTTACCAGAAAGGTTCCCTTATGTCTTTTAGGGCCTAAGTGTTCTCTATCCATCATGATAAGCTACCACAAGATTTCTAGTATTGCCAATCTTTCTGGGACATATTTTGGCAGTAAGTGTTGAGGTTGAGGGCAAGCATACACTCTTATAACAGAAAAATTCTTAACAATAAACATATCACCCCAATTGTGGTTAATTTCATTGTCAATTTTAAATGCTATGGGTCTAAGCAATTTTCTAACTAGTAGAGGAAATCTATTCCTCACAATACCTAACATGTTCATTATTGGATCCACAAAATCACAATAAAAAGCAATGGAATTAGAGAAATGGTAACTTCTATCCCATAACCTAGTCCAGAGCTGAAGCGGAATAGTTCCTCTTGCATTCTTGGTCTCATTGATAAAATCTGGGTTGATGTACCCAATATTGCAGTAGAGGATCAGGTGCATCAGCATGGAGTAGTGATTGAACTTGAAGTTTTTCAAATCAGTCTTTGTCATCATCAACTTAGCGTGCATTACATTGATTATGTGCCCCACATAATCAAACTCCTTGTTGGTGTATAGGTCTTGAACATCTGTAGCCATGACATAAATGACAGGAGTCACTATTAAACCTCCATCTATTCCAATAACTTTGTGTAGATCATAGATGGTATTCTAGAAATAGGTAAAAAAAAATCTCAATATCAAATAATTTTGCAACCTTCTTCGAAAACAACCCTGCCTCTTCATTATGTCTAGGAATATGCCTCTTCATAACCCTTCTAGTGTAGTAACCTTTCTATCTATGAAATAGGGCCGCCTCTTCTTCTAGGTCAATATCCATGCTCAAAGGTCCTTGAAGGTCGAAAGCTTGAATAAAAGTTGCTCTGTCTAACATGCAGAGTATAGACTTGTCCTTCTTGTGGAAATCTTGTGTCACTGGATTGTATGTTTCAATTAGGGCTTTCATGAGGTCTACATCCAAAAATACCTTAGGTACTATCGAATTTCCCAAGTTCCTTTCCTATGGCTTTGAAACAGGAGGGCCTCTCAATCTATTGTTATAGAAATACATGAAGAGCTCATACCTAGTTGTGTTTGGGCAGAAAACATCCTTGCAAAATGTATAAGGGTCCGTCCATTCATAAGCATTAGCTGATTGCAAATTTGAGGATCCAGGGAACAGTTTCATCCATTCTTCAGTGTATATGTTTAGCCTCTTTATTCTTGAAGGAAAAATCTTTTCCAGTACTACACCAACATCTAGAGATCCTTGTTTTGCCATTATTTATGTATCCTAAAGTCTAAGTAGTAAGCTCCTTTTCTGCACTTGTAGGTTTCAACTCTCTGTAACTCTGTTGCACTTTAATTCTGAAAATTATGGATGCGCTCTGAAGTGTGAACTCAAACCATCTTTAATAACTACTAAGCAACTCACAAAAAATTAATAACCAGGCCAGTGAGGCTACCTGACCTCGTACCTACCTTATTAAACATTAAAATCTCATCAAGCGCACATGCATGAAATTAGTGATTACCTTTTTTTAGAAAAGTGTCCGTTGTCACTATCAACTGTCAGTCTGTCACTTCCGGCATAGATTTGGTGGCAATCCAAGAGAAAATAATTGGCATCTTAAAAAAATTACCCTAGGAGGCTAGGTCCCTATACCAATCACTGATTCACCAATGTCATCATAAAAACTTAACCGTTAAGAAGTTACGAAACTGCCAGCATAACTTTGGAACACATAACCGTAATAAAAACTTAACCATTGAGAAGTTATGAAACAGTCAGACGTAACATCAGGCGCCTATTGGCAGTGGATCTGGTTGCTCTGAGGGAGGATGCGTCCCTTTCTTGCTGCGCCATTTTCTGGGGTTGTGAGGCCTGGAACGGCTCACAGTTGGAGTGCTCTGTCTGCACGGTTTTGCCTGTGAAGAATGGTGTC
>MU223575.1:4754730-4770334 GCA_018584345.1 Thuja plicata | reverse complement strand
GCTCAAAATGACCTAAAATTAGAATATACATAACTCTATTCCAATTTTTAATTTTGGAAACAAACACTGAAAAGTAATGATTAAATATTATTGATAAATATATGATCCTAATCTATAGAAGGATCATGTTGAGTTTACTTTTACTATAAGATTTAGAAATAGAAAGTCTTGATAAGAATGGGTACATGTTTTGAAATGAAAAGGTTCCTAAACCTAAACATCTAGTCAAATCAAAATAGCACCTATTTAGGTTTAGAATATCATTTTAAACATGAATGAATTCATGAAAGACATGTTACCCATTTATAAAAAAGGTATGTTTTCCAAAATAAATATATAGTTATTTGTATCTAGAAAATTTCTAAAATGAATACACATCCAAAAATTTGAAATTTGAAATCTTTTGTTTCACTTTTGTTTTGGAATTGGATATTGGAAACTTATCCCTATACTTTTATCTACACATAAAATGCCAAATTAACAAGAGAAAAGCTAAACTTGGCATTAAAAATGGTCAATGAACAAAATTGAAATCATTTATAGATAATAATATTTTGTATTTAAATGTGTAATTTTTTATAATTCTAGACATATTCTTTAATTCATCAATTAATTTCTCAACAAGAAATTTATATAATTTAATAATTTATACATGTTTTTCTGGTAAAACAATATATTGCTTAAATAAATTATGTCTTACACTAGGGGACATCCTTTTCTACAAGATAAAATCATTTAATGATTATTTTAGAAAAAAAAATAGTTTAGCTATATACATATGGTTTCAAGAAATATAAATTAAGGCTAATAGTAAAGTTAATAAAATATTACTTATTAAAAAAGAAAATCATATATCTTGACCAAATTTTACCATCATAGACATCTTTGGACAATATAGATTTAAAACAAATAATTTCATTTAGGTAGAATTATAATGGTCATACACAATACACATAGATGTTTTGTCCCTTAATAGTGAGTTGTTTTTAAAGAATCCAAATTGATACATTATTTATAAAACAAACATTTATCATCGAGGTATTCCAATAAATTGCATATGTAGAAGTTAGAAAAAAAAAATCATATTTGTGCAATATATTAATATTCTATGATAAGTATGTCATATTTCTACCTCAACTATAGAAAAAAAAAATTTAGAAAAATACTTGCACATTGACACAACCTCTTGTGCTCATCCTAGTCTCTCAACATCACACATGTAGTGTGTTGATTGATTGGGTGATGATCTAATACTACAAAGATTGGGATTGGCATTGTATATGACGTATTTAAAACTGAAATCAAAGGAATAGATCATGTGGCATATCCTAATCTTGGTTGGGAAGGGTTGCAAGAGATCAAATCATTTTAATATTCAAGTAGGGTCTTTTAACAAACAATTTAAATTCAATGTGTATCTAGAATAGCATAAAATGAAAGATGAAAATTATAAGGTACACTCTATTATCCCTTACAAATTCATTGAAGGTTATGTATGTTCTATAAAGATTTGAAAGTCTTAAAAAATTAACATAAATTTTAAATTAGTACCACCACAAATATATTGTTTGATTATCATAGTTATTAAAATTAAGTCTTTTAATATATTCTTAGACTAAAGCTATTCAAGTGAAAATACATGTCATAGCTCTTGAATCAAACTTAGAATACAAATTTTTAATATATCACTCACATACATCACCTTTAAAAACTTACATAATTGAATGAACTATTTACCAAAAGTTTACAAAACCATTTACAAATTATAAATATAAATTAATTTAATTCTACCTAATTCTAATTAAAATGGTGATAAATTCATTAATTTAAAAAATAAAATTATACAAATAAATATTATATTTTAGACATGTTATTAAACAACCAAAAAAATATATTATGACATGATCCAATCATTAGGGAAACTTTTCGCTCTACGAAAATCTTCATAGCTACAACAGCAAAAGCATTATTCAATCAACCAGATGTGGGCCTGCATATTCTTTTGTTATTTAGTATCATTCTAAAGATGGCACAAGTTAGATTAATCTAAGCTAGGGAAGAAAAACTTTACTAGACTCCCATGACCTTCGTGACACCTTTAATAGCCCTATAAAGATATAGACATATACTTCCAAATTACAGAGCTTTTGACCTAAGGTAACTACTCTATTAGACTAGTTTTATCCTTTCTACAGATGATAAATCCACACTTTTGTATGATTACGTAGCTCTTGTAAGGTATCCTTGGTACCGAGCTTCTGACTGTGATTTCTGCAATTTAAAGTCCCTGCGTACCTGGTGAATGAAAAGCTCTGCAGCCTTATCCACATCTTCTTCTGCACTGTAGCACTTTTGTGAAGGAGCATATCCGTTGTCAGAAGAATGAAGTGGAGGAGGATTTTCACAAGACTGTGGACTTACTTGTTTAGGGCGTTGATCCTCCTTCCTCCCTGATTTGCTTCCAGACAACACTCTGACAAACCACTTGCCAACCATTTTTATAACTGATCTTCAATCAGGAATGCCTACAATAACTTCTGTCACTGCCCACCTGATCAATTCTACTTTTAACTTACAACCCACGGCAAGACTTCAGATAGAGAAAAAATTATGTAAAGCAAATCCGGCAAGCATTGGCAACTACACCCAAAGAGGAATGTGATTGGGAAGTAAAGAATGCAAAAGTACAGAAGGTTGTAGACAATAAACCATTGTGTCTTCTATCCAATTTATATCCAAATTCAGGGGATTCCTTCACCTACTTTTCCGTATCTTGCTGACGTCAGAGATATTTTTCTTATCCCACCACCGAATTTGAAACCGAAAAGGTTGAAACCGAAATTGACGTCTCAACTAATTAAAAATGGGATATTAACAAAAGTTTGGTAAATAACATTTGTATATTATCTTAATCATATTCCATTGAGATTATAACAAATTTTTATTTCCACGCCGACATTGATCTCAATAATGTTTATCAGAATCTATTTTTTATAAGATTCATATAAACAACTACAAGAATCGTTACTCTCTTTAATGATTTTGTTCAACGTCTTATATTTTTTGCGCATTCCAATAATTGAATTGCCCTTTGTGTTGAGCAAATCTCGTTTTCACTGTCAGTTAAATTTAAATATTCTAATTGGTATTATGAGATTTGGACAGATGGGACGAAGAATAAAGCACTTTAACATAATGTAACATTATCTATATGGATGAGTTACAATCCAACTACATTCGATTTTGGGCTTAGTTGGCTTACACTGCGAGTATTTGATGTTAATCTGCAGATGCAGCCCACATACCAAGAAATTCTGGGGCCAAGAATTGATCCTAATTCCTATTAAGTTATGAACTCCCTTGTTCTAGAAGTATAAAAGCTTCTGGAGAAAACGATACGCACTGCAGTACTGATAGCGTTTCCCTTTCCGCCCCACTTATCCAAGAGAAGAGTAATATTTAATTGACAAGGTCTATTCCCCGGGTTAACAACATCATTTCACCTATCAATTTGTAGCTTTCATTCTTTGTACCTTTTTTAATTCATTATATAATATTAAAAAATTGAAAATTAAAAAAAATTGTATTTTGTTAATTCACACATGATTGAAATCCAAAAAATAACATATCACAAAATTGATTATAAAGAATAGGATATCACAAAAAAAGTTTGTAGATTATTTTTCTTGATAGAATTAAAATTTTAATAAAATTGACACATCATAATATAAGAAAGAATAATGACCCAAATATATCAACTTTTTTGTTTTTGTTGAGCACAATGGATATTTGAATTAAGTTAAGAGGTTTGCATTTTTTAACATACAACTCATAAATGGCCTTCATATTCATATTTGACAATACTTGTAGCTAAATAAATAGAGATGTAATTAAAAGGAAACATGTCAAAGAAGAAACATACAATTATAATTATCAACTAAAAATAAAATGCACAAATGCAAGTAAACATCTTATATTTCATATATGCATTAATATGTTGTCCCTAAAAAATAAAAATCACATTATCATCTAAGCCTATTTAAATCATTTTAAACCTAATTTTGTTACTAATGATCGTTTATATCTAAGTGTATGGTATGTATGTACGGTCTACATGGAGGAGACAAATGTAAATTTACTTTGACTAATGAAGAATGTGATTCAGGACAATGTAATATTATAAAACTATTTGTATTTTTTGTTAAACTAAACTTTTCTTTATGTTTGATTTTCTTTGGAATTCAAACAAGAAGTCCAAATCAAATTAATAAAGCCTTGAATGCAATTAAATTCTTTTTATTAAACAAGTAACAAAATTTATTGAAAAAGTTGATAGAAATTTGTTATCTTTATAATGTATATGTGTCTTTTAAAAAAATGAAAGAAAACATAAAACATAAATGTTGTAATCAAGAGTCATTCAAATTTAGAAGTTGAGAATAACAACATTACAACTTCCTAACCAATTGGAAGGGAAAGGAAACTTTATTTAGAAGAAAGGGGCCAGAAGAATATTTTCCATCCAATTCTTAAACTTTTATATTTGTTTAATAAAATATATGTTAATTATGTACCAAACTAATAATTTAAAATGTTCAAGCCTCATTTTAATCGATATGATGTTTCATTTAGTAGCTAAGTATAGCCTTTCAATAATGAGATTTATAAATTCTAATTCTCCTATAAATCTTTGTTGAATCTAATGCAACTAATATGTAAATATAAAACCATTCTTGGAATAATTTTTTTTCTTCTTTCACCTATCAATTTATAGCTTTTATGTTTTTTTTTAATGTTTTTTCTCATTATAAAATATTAAAATTTTAAAAATTACATTTTATTAATTGACACATGGCTTAAATCTTTAAAAAATCATGACATACAATTGATTATACAAAATAGGATATCACTAAAAAAAAAGGTATATGAAATTTTCTTTTTCGATAGAATTAATATAGCAAAATTGACACATCACAATATAAGAAAGAAGTATGAATAAAATGGCACATTAATTATATTAGATGTAGGAGTCATCTCATATATCAAGCTTTCTTTTATGTTGAGCACAATGTATATGTTCATTGAGTTAAGAGATTTATAATTTTTTATCTTACAAATAATAGGTGGCCTTCATATTCCTATTTAACAATGCTTGTAGTCAAGAAAATAGAATGGCAATTTAAAAGAAACCTGTCAAAGAAGAACCTTACAATTATAATTATCAACTAAAAATAAAATGAACAAATGGAACTAAACATCTAATATTTCATATATGCATTAAAATGTTGTGCCTAACAAAATAAATATTGCATTATTATCGAAGTCAATTCAAATTAATGTTTCTAGACTGCAATTTGTGAATTTTTTCTTTCTAATATTGAAAGCTTAATTTGATCTTAATTGTGTTACTTATGATCATTTATATTTAAATGTATGGTATGTATGTAGGGTCATGCATGGGGGAGACAAAATTTATTTTTCTTTGATTAATGAAATACGTGATTAAAGACTATATAAAACTAATAAATTATTTGTATTTTTTCTTAAACTATATTTTCTTACCATTGATTTTCTTTAGTGATCAAAGGAGAAGACCAAATCAGATTAGTAAACTGTTGAGTGCAATTAAACCCTTTTTAATAGACAAGTAAAATAAATATATTTAGAAATTTGATGGGAAGTTTATATTCTTTATAATGTACATGCATGTTTTAATTTTTTTTTGGAGTAAATATAAAATTAAATGCTATAATCAAGACTAGTTCCAATTTAGGAGGTGACAAAAATAACAATACTAACTTCCTAGCCAATTGGAAGGGAAAGGAAACATTATTTAGAAGAAAGGAGCTAGAAGAATCTTTTCCATCTAATTCCTAAACTTCTATATTTGTCTAAATAACATATATTTATAGCCTTTCAATAATGAATTTTATAACTTTGAATCCTCCTATACATATTTGTAGAATATAATGGGGACAATATATAAAAATAAAACCATTATTACTATCAAATTTGGTGAAAATAAATCATCAAATGAGTTTACTCGTATATTCTTAAATTATCCAATTGATCCCTCAAAACCAACTCCCAAAAAGTTTGATCTCAATTTTTTTTTGCAACATCATAAACATGTTGGTTATGATATTGATTTTGTTTTTTTGGTTTTTATCCAAGATCTCATTGATTTTAATTCTATATCCATTGAGGGTGTTAATTTTCAAGGAAAAATATTCGTCACCCATCCCAACAAAAATTTACAAATGTATTCCAATCTCTTACCATCATATTCTACCAATACCAATATTTATACCCAATATTTACCTTCTTCTTCAACCACTAGTGTTGACCTTCCTACCATTGTGAATTATGGTGTCCAGGGTGTTCAGGCCAAAAATACTGTCAACCTTATGAATCAATCCAAACCTAGCCCCAAACCTAAACTAGAATCTAATCTTTACAATACATTTGATCCTAATGAGACTATTAAATCATTTTAAGGTCCTCTTCAAATTGTTGTGAAGATTAATGGTATTCCTATTGTGGAGTCCTTATACATCCTAGACTTGCATGGTGAGTGTTATAACTAAAGAACATCTTTACACTACATACCTAGCGAAATATTTTCATGACAAATATAATGTTATGATTAAAATGTTTGATGGTTTTTCTTATCCTACCCATTGTTCCTTTACCTTTGTCATAGAATTTAGTATGGAAATGTTAAATTTCACCTTTTCATCCTAAATTCTTACCGGTTTCAAGTTAGACATGGTCTTCTTTGGCTCACTTCCATGAAAATTATAGTCTCTCCTGTAAGAAAGTGTTTGAAATTTTTCCTTCATGGAGAAATCATAGTGATTAGTTCCATACTCTGTATCAGTCATTAGATACTTGAAAAAAATGTGAACTTGACTTATTTTGGACTTCTATGCCTCAAAAAATTCAATCTCCCAAAGATGGCTTTTTCTTATCCTACCAAAAACTCAAAATTCTAAACCTTTATGAGCTCAATAATCATAATATTATTCCATCTTCTTAACCTGGAGGTAGAATTCTTCCTAGGCCTCCTATGCATCTTATGTATGCTTCAGTTCCACCTCATATATCCTATAAATGCTATGCATGTGTCATATCTCAACCTAGTTTGGTGTCTTCCATTTTTCTGCCATAACAAAAAAAAGATCTGATGTTGATTGATCATAAACCAAATCAAATTTTAAACAAAAAATGTAATTTTTGTGTTCATGACCACAACCATCAATTTTATGATAGAGTTTCTGAGTGTGCGAATACAACGCCCAAGGAGTTTTGTTCCCACATAGTTTGGCCCAAATTCAAATTGGGGGCCCATTGCACTTTTTTATGCGAAATTATATCTTGTTGTTGAACTGGGTTAATTTTGTGTCTTAAAATATCATGAGAGTTATATAAAGTTATTGTCTCTCTTAATTTTGGCATCAATTATTATCCATAATCACTTATTAAGAAGGTATTCAAACAATCAAGTAATCATGTAAATTTAAGATTTGAAGGGTAGCGTACAAGAAATAGCATTTGTCAGTAATTCTAAGGCATTTTGAAGGCAATCTTCTCCATTGTAAAACATTTATCTCCCATGATGGACAAGTAGAGGAATTTTTAAACCAAGAAAGAATAATAATTTATCCATATATAGTCATTATTCCTTCAAAGAAAGTATTCATAAAGCATAACATAATTGAAGATCTAATAGTGCCATTAATAAATCAATGCATTTTTAAAGATAATCCTTGATTCAAAGTCAAAATTCAACTACAATTCAAAAAACACACTATAATATTTATGAATATGTGTTATTTCAACATTTGTTCATGAATTTATACTCATTTAAAAGGTAGATGTAGCATTTACCTTATTATTTGCATACCTTTCTTTATGCAATTTCATTGCATCTTCAAGATTGATTCCTAAAAAAGGGGTTGACAAAGGAAAAACAATTTTCACAATATTTTCCCCATTCTTTTATGTTTGCAGGAACAAGTGGATCATAAATCGGGACTAATTTACAAAGTGTAGAACCTATCAGATTGACTATAAATATTTCAAGCAAAATCAATCCGGACACAACGAGTTTTTGAGACTGTTCTGGAGAACAAAACATATAGGGAACTCTCTTTCCTTAAAAATCACTCCAAATTTGGACTTTAGGTTAGTACAATCTACTAGATCCCATTTCAAGTCATTTCTCTTGTCTGTCTATTTTTTGTCATTCAGTATTTCTCAAATCTTTTGGATTTTTCTTATTTGGCCTCCTATCTTCCATCATCATATTGTTTTTCTTGATAATCCAATTTTCCATCAAAATTATATTATTTGGAAAGATGTTTTGTCTAACCCATGTAGAACTAAAGACCAATTTCATTCTATTGAGTTATCTTCTTTCCAAATGTAAATTTTAAG
This sequence comes from Thuja plicata, assembly GCA_018584345.1. NCBI lineage: Eukaryota > Viridiplantae > Streptophyta > Pinopsida > Cupressales > Cupressaceae > Thuja > Thuja plicata. The sequence continues at coordinate 4,761,895 of MU223575.1, read as the reverse complement.
GAAAGGAGGACAATTTCCTACATTATATTGCTTCCTTTTCCCTAATGTATACTTTTGTTGAACAATATTTAACATTTCTCAAGCATTCCAAAGAATTTTGTAGGAAACCTTCTCTCCCTCAATGTCCAAGTAGTTAAGTTCTCAACCAAGAAAGAAGATTCTTTGTCCATCTACATTGATTATTCCTTCATAGAAACTATTCATCAAGCATAAAAAAATTTAAGATCTAGCAATGGAATTCATAGATCCATGCATTGGTAAAACACATCATTGATTCAAAGGAAATATCCAACTACAATTAAAGAATTATATAATTATTTTCCTTAATATGTGTGATTTGAACATCCATTCATGAAGGTATACTCATTTGCAAGGTAGATCTAGCATTTACCTTTTCATTCACATACTTTCCTTTATGCAATTTTGTTACATTTTCATGGTTAATTCCTTATTAGAGGTTTTACAAGGGAAAACCACTTTCAACAACATTTTTTTTTCGTTTTTATGTGTGTAAGAAGAGATGGTGCTATTAGAATATGATGTTGATGCTATCATTGTTGTTGACATTTATTGTTGTCAACATATCCTAGGCTTTGATGCAGATTAGATACTTTGGTGATCCGATAGACTATACTCTAGATGATGTATAGTAAATATTTATCCTTAGTTATATTGGTGGTGGTCTCACTTATCTTGCCACATATTATAATTCACTAGTCTGGTTCTGGTCCTATCTGGAAGATGGTCGTTGTGATTCGATTTAATAATTTATAGTGTAACGCATAGATCCTCTCAGTTGGTTTCGAAGATCTCAGTTATGTTATAGAATGCTTCTATGAGAAAGGTATTATTTATTGACCAAGATGATACACATTTGATCCTTACCACCATAGGAATGCTTTGGTGTGACCTATTTCAAAATGAATAATGCCAACCTATTTGTTGGCATGACATGTAATAAGAGAGAAATGATTATATTAATTGTGACATGCTTGTATGCGAGTAATATGTGAAGTGAATGCAAATTTGACAAAAGAAGGTTTGTGTATTGATGTATATGTGAGTTGGTGCAAGCTATAACTAAACGTTACATCATTTTGTGTTCTGATTATTTATGACAAGGAATTTAGTGGTGGATTCATTTTTATTTATTATACTCTTGCAATGAGCCTATGTGTAGTGGAAATGATCTTACCTACGGTGAGAAAAATTGCAATGAGACCTTGAAAAAATAAATTTAACCAGTGTGTAGACACCTAAAACTCGGCAGGTATTTTCTAATCAAGCGAATCTGCATTTTTCAGCAAAATGCTCCAAATCTCATCAAAATGGATCAAATCATTTCAAATGGACATTTATTGAAGAAAATTGGGATAAAATCAATTAAATCTGAAAAGGATTAATTAATAAATGAAATCAAATAATTAAATATAAGCCTGAATGGATTAATCAAACTATATGATTGATTTTTATCAATTAATTGTATAGTTTAAATTAAAAAATTAAATCCAACCTATTCCCCTACATGGATAATTTAATTAATTGATTGAATTAATAGATCCTAATATCTTTCAACATGAATTTGAGGAACCAATGAGAATTGAGAAAGCAAAGCACATGGATCACTCCAAATTTGCAATCTCAATCTCTCATTTTGAACTTTCAATCCTAATCACTCAAATTTGTCTCTGTGGCCCAACCTTTGAGACAAGCATTTAAATTAGCTCCCAATTTGAGACAATTTGAAAGCCTCTCACTCAACCAAGTCTTAATCATGATCAATTGACTCTACCCCCTCCACTTGGGAAAATTTTTATCAATAGAATCTATTTTGCAAGCATAAAGATATCCTAGAAATTCGAATACAAAGCATCTAGACTATAGCCATTTTCGTAGCATATCAAAGAATCATTGATCATTTTGCATAGAATTTAAGAGAATTTGAGTTCACAATTTGAAGAATTTGAGAGAATTTGATAGTTAGATTGGCATATCTTCATCACATTTCTCATTCGAGGACTGTCATTAGTAGAGATTAAGGCTAAGAGCTCTATTAACATGCTTAGATAGAGAGCCATGGGATGATTATTGATTTGTTTGCAATTATTAGTTTAAATTTTCTTTATTATTCCATAGGATTTCTCATAAGTAAACTAATCTCATGAAGGTGTATTTCATTCACACACAAATTGCGCTCACCATGGGGATTTAGGCCTCAAATCTACGTTTTATTCTAAATTTTGTTTTTTTTTGCCTTCATTTTGTGTTAACTTTACATATTACAGGTCAAATGCCACGTACAAGAAAAAGAATGATGTGTTCTAGAAATGAAGTATCACCTGCAAACTCCTTCTTATTTCTTGTCAAATTCTTGTCACGCCTGTCAGATAAAGTGTATCACATTTTCTTGTAAAGAGACACCTATGATCCTTGAAATAATGCCTATTATTTGTTAAGGGATGCCTAGAGGCTATAAAGTGACACCTACAATCTATTAAGTGATGCCTAAAATCTATAAAGTGATTCCTAGAGGCTGTAAAGTAATGCCTATAGTCGGTTAGGTGATGCCTACATGCTGTAAAGTGATGCCTACAATTTGTTAAGTGATGCCTACAATCTATAAAGTGACGCGTACAATCTGTAAAGTGATGTTTACATACAGTGAAATGATGCCTACAAGATGTTAAATGATGCCTATAGTCTTTTGTTTTTTTTTTGTTACAGATTATTAAAATTAGATTATTAACTCTCTATTTTCTATTTTCTGTAATTGAACAAACACTTGAAGGTATAGAAACTAGGGGTGCGGGTCAAAAGGGAAAGCAAGGAGGCAAGGCTTGAAAAAAAACACTCTAAAAAAATACATAATTCAAATATTTTGGAAAGTTTAGAGGGAGTGGAAGTTTTGTATGTTAATTTTGTTAAGATTGTAAATGCATACAAAAAGAAGTTTATTTCTCTCAATTAATTTCACGTTTTAGGTCCATAAGCTTTGATTTTGTATAATTTTTCTAAGGATTCTAAATTCATTGTCAATTCATTTGGTTTTCTTCACTTTGGTTGTGGTGTTGACTAAATGTTTGGAGGAGATAGAGATGAAATGATCACCACTAGGTGAGTGCAAGAAAAAAGCATAAAAACCTCAAAAATGCGCCTAGCCTTTGCTAGCTACAAAGAAAGAGGTATTTTTTAAATCATGATTTCTTTCCTTAAATTGTGGCATTTCATTTATATATAGTATAATAGGGCCACCCTATTATTGTCCATTCCAAACAAGACATTAGGTATATGCTCTAAACTTTTTGAAGTTGACCAAAAAGTGAAAAGAGTTGAGCTTGGGTGGTAGAAAGAAAGGGATGAATTGAACCAAACATTTCAAATTTTTAAGAACCTCATTTTCAAGAGGTTGAAAATGATCAAATTTGTTTGAAGTGCTTGGAACTAAGAAAAGTAATAGGGATATGCTCTTTAATCTTTTAGCGATTAAAACTCCCATACTTGCTTGACTAAGTTCAATTTTTTCTTTCTATAAACATGCTATTTGGCTAGATACATAGAGGGCCTGCCCCTTGAGATATGCCTTACCAAGACACTGAGAGAGAATGACCCAAAGTGGGAGACACTCACTTTAGCTGTGAGATGATCCAACACACTATAAAAAAATGCACTCTTCCTTAATGGGTTGTAGTGACTAAATTATGTTTAAGTATATTCACTTCCTATAGTAGTCCTTTAGGATTGCACAAAATCATATTTTCGTGCATGTGGGAAGCCTGCAAGGGGGTATAATAAATTTTCATAGTTTACAACAAAGGTTTTAATTAAAACCTTGGTAAGTAGTAAGCTATCTTTTTAGAGCCATATTGTTTAAAAGCCAAATCTGATTCTAGGTAGATTGTTTGGAAGATATTCTTGTACAAGACCCATTAAAATGACCGAGAACATATAATTAGTGTGTTTTAGGGTTATGATGGAAAATTGATGTGTGTTCTATGTTTTTATCTACATTTTAAAGAAAGAATACCATTTGACATATCTAATCATAGACTTAATCTTTTTAAAATCCTGAAAACTGTAAAAAACCAACCTAATCTACAAAGTGTCATGTACAAAAGTTTAAATATCGCCTGCAATACTTTATGTGATGCCTGTAAACTAAAATGAAACCTATGACTATTGAAATACCACTTAACTTAATGGAAAATGATCCCTAGACACTTTTAAACACCGCCTACAAACATGAAAGAATTGCTTGCAAACTGTAGAATGCCATGTATAGAATTTCCAGTTACCGCCTATGCAGTGAGAAGTCACACGTACAGATCAGTAAAGTGAAGCCCAGAAAAAAGAAGGTCAAATAGAGGGAATTTTCCAAGGGTTTGGAAAAATTTTGAAATCATATTTGGATACCCTTTATGGATTTATTTCTCTCCAATGCAAAAAATAGATCAGATTCTTCAAAACCATTTATAATGATGAATCTATTTCAGAAACAAATCAATCCTATGGCAGAGAATAATTATCAAAATAAAGATCAAAATCTCCATAGGACTCAATATGACGAAGTAACTGAATATGAAATATTGGAGGTATCTCAAGATCACATATTTATGGAAATAATGCACTTAATTTTGAAGAGTATAAAGTAGCATATTTCTTAAAATTTTCTCAATTAGGAGCTAAGCTTTATCATAATTATGATATATCAACCTTAAAGAAGGATAAGGAAAAAGAAAAGGATAAATCATCTAAAAATCCATTATTAAGATCAATTTGTCCTTTTCTTTATGATGATGGGCCATTTGTATTTTCATCTTCTTCAAGAAAAGAAGCATTTAAGTGCAACAAACCTATCTTGGTTCAAGAGAAATTTCATGACCATTCTATTTGTGATCAAGAGAAACAAGAGCAAGCTATCACTCTCAAGAAATATCTAATGCACAAACCTCTATCTAGAAATGTTTCTCCCATGTCATTTACTCCTTTCATCCTTCGTCCATCTCACAAAACTTTCCAACTATCCAAAATTCATGCATCAAAGAGTGATCCTAATGCTGATACTTTTCAAGTTGACTATGTCTACCTTCAAGGAATACCTCTAAAAGAAACCCAAGCTAACTTACATCTTGCTTCAAATCATTTCCATGCTTCAAATATATTATAACCTAAGCTTCCATGTGCTTCAATGCCTATTCAAAAGGATTCTCCATCATTCTCTAAACATTTCCCATGCATATCCAAACATCTACTTTGTCCTTAGAAGTGACTTCATGTCAAGATAATAATCCAAAGAGAAAATAAACAAATATCAATAAAGATCAAGATTATATACAATCTCCTCCCATATTTTATGATGGTCCCATATCCATAGAATCCTGTGATGATCCCCTTGCATACTTTCATTTCTTCCAAGATGATATCCTTCAAGGTAACGAATATTTAGTGTCCTTCCAAGATCCAAAGTTTGTCCACTTCCAAAGAAAGATCAAGATATCCTTTCCATCATTTCCAATGAGCATATTGAAAATCAAGAGCAAAGCACCCTCTCTACATAGTCCAAAGATCGTTTTGAAGATCAAAGTATCCCATCAATTCCTTATCATGATCCCCCATATTCACCTCAAGCAACCATCGTTCATCCAAATTCATTGCATGATAATAAATCCCTTCAATTCTCGGTTGATCCTATAAAATTTTCTCCTATTAAATTTCTTCATGAGCCTATTGGTATAAAGATAAATCTTAAAGATGAGAACCTCGACAATGCAACTTATTCCAAAGATGTTGATATCCCTTTCACACCTTATCTCCCTCCATTCAAATGCAACAATATGCCTTCACCGTCCTCCAAATCCATTTTGCATTCCTATGTCCCAAAGCTAAATTCTTCATCCCTTCCATCCATATTGGGTCCCTATATTCCTTCATCACTCATGCCTACCATCACTAGGTCTCCATTCACTTACCCTATCACATATCAAGATCAATGAAGCAACACATACTTGAAGAATGTCTAAACACCAATCCATATGAACCCTCCATATTATTCCTATTCACCCACAATTCCTAAGTCTTTTGGAAGCAATTTGGAAATGCAACATAAAAATCAGAAATCCAAGAATCCACATGTGTATAAAAATCACCATGTCCCATCTAATCGACATGTGAATGAAAAGAAAAAAACAAAAATCCAAAAGGCCACAAAGTTCTACCAAGAAAAAATAAAAATCAAAGAAAATGTGGGTTCCTAAATCCCCCATTGAAGAAATGCATTCAAAAGAATTGCAAAAGAAAGAAAAATTAAAGACTATGTGGATTCCCAAGTCACTTTTGAAATACTTGCACACAAAATAAAAATCAAGGTTGACATTCAAGCTTCCAAAGGCTTTCACTCCATCTCCTTCTAAACACTTTGCACTTTCGATGTCTACTTTGGGTTCCTATATCCCAAAATCTACTATCTTAGCTACATCCTCACCTCCTTCATCCATTGTTCCTCCATCATTCCACCACTCTTAAAATTGTGTGTCAAAGTTGATCTTGCCAATATTTCCATCCACAACATAACTTCTTCTTATTGTCACATTCATTATCCAACACATACTTTCCATCCCTCTTATCCAATCTATGGCATAAAACATTCACCACCATCTACCCTTATCCTCCATATATGTCCTTTATCATCACCTTATCAATATATTTGAGCATCCTAGCCATATTAATGGTTTATTATAGCATAAATTTCACAAGAGAAATGTCCAAATATCAAGATGTTGGGGAAATTTTGAAAAGTACAAAGAAAAAAAAATTTGAAAGAAGAGAAAAAGTGCCTTGGTGAGAACCTTGTAAAACAGGTGCCTTGGTAACAAAAGTAAATAGAAATAAATCCTTCCTATGGTGAAAACCAATTCTTGTGGTGCCTTGGGGAGGTACCACGATGAAAACCTAGCAAACATGTGTTGGAAATATAGATGGAGTAACTAAGAGGGGAGGGGTGAATCAGTTACCACAAAAATAAATCCACAGGTCCCTTAAATATCTTCAACATATATTGCTGTTACTCGGTAAATTAACTTATCATCATTTATTAAACATTCACAGTTATTGACATGCATAAAACAAATAGCATAGACACAAGTAACACCAGATATAACGTGGAAACCCA
>MU223575.1:4704715-4746415 GCA_018584345.1 Thuja plicata | reverse complement strand
TATATATATATGTTTATGCCTAAATAGACGTGACTATAAACAATACCTTAGCGGGTCCAAAAACAACATTCACAACGCTTCCAAACAAATTGGCTTAAGCATGTTTATAATAATTTTTAATACATGATTACAAACTTACTACAATAGGCACTCAACCTTTACACAACACAAGATTACACGCTAATCAAAAACCTAAAGTCGGCTCCATACTCTGTGTTCTGAAATGCTAGTGTACTTTTTCTTTCTGTAACTTATCTGTACTGACATTCTATATTATGCGTGTATAGGGTAAGAATAAAAAAATATCATAGAGCTTATGTCTGAAGGAACTTAGTCTAAATTGGCCGTATGCACATGCGCTTGTGCTCTGATCATCTGTGTATCTTTGTTCTATATTGTCTTCTATACTTAGTTAATTTCCATTACTAAGTTTGTTGTCAAAACTTCATATGACTTTGTTGCCATAATGACAACACAAAATAAGTCATATACTCCCTAGGAGTCAGATTTCCAACAATCTCCCCCTTTTTCATTAATGGCAACAAAGGAATGTGGCCAAGTTACTCAAAATTCACTAACACCAAAAACTTTATAATCTCTTCTCTTAACATATACTATATATTTCTTTGTATATATATACACTACTCCTCATATATACATTACTCCCCCTTTGACATTAATGACAAAGGTTTCAAAATTGTAAGTCTCTAGATACTTACTCCATGTATACATCTGCATAGGTTGTCTGTAGATTCTTCATCTCTTGCTGCCAGAATGCCTTTAGTGCATCAATTGTTTGTAGATGGGCGCATAGGGCATATGTGAGCTTTTCCATCTTTGTAAAATCCATCCTGGGTCCTTGATCATAGGTATAAATGGTTGCATCAATCTATTTAATGTTCTCATCTAGAATTTCTAAGGAGGGCACAAGTGCATTTCTCAGTTGAGTCTGCCTGATCCTTATCTTACTAATCTCCAATTTATCTTTTTCTATCTTGTCGATTTGACCTTGATAGATATTGTTGCAGATGTTTATGTCTTGGGATGATGTTTCAGCTGACTGTCTTATGTTATCAACCAAGCTATCTGCATCTTCTATCTTTTTGATATGTTCAGAGGTGAGTTTTCCTCTATCCATGCAATTTTCTATAACCTTTCTACCTTTTGATGCCAACTCTTTCAACATTGTCTGGCCAATCTTTAATGAATTTAAATCTAAGGATAAATTATTTACCAGTTCATTCAATCTTTCCTTTTTATTCTCATCTTCAGCAATTCTAGTAGCTAAGTCTACTAAACTTGTAAAATGTTCTTTGAAGCTTGTTAGGATGCTATCTACATCATCAACTAACTGAATTTTAGCTACTTTCTTGTCTGCAGGCACTAGGTCATTCAGAATGTTTACTAATTCCAAAAAGAGAGGGTTTCTCATAACTTGTTTCTCTTTGGCTTTTTCCATGGCTAGGACATTGATCTTGATCAAGTCTTCTTCTCCCCATGCATCTATACTTGCTGAGTCAAGAGTTAAGCTTGACAACAGTGAAGTTGATGGTTGAATGGATGGTGTGAATATAGTATTCTGACTAGTATCCATGCATTCAGTTTTTACTGGGATCTCCATAACTGGTGTCTCATTAGTTTGATTATCTTCCTCTTTATTCAAATCTATTGAATCTTTAGAGGGAACTTCATCTTGTTGTAAAGATGTGTCATCGGTGCATACCTCCTTTGTCTCTCCAGTGCTTACAAATGCTTTTTCAACTTTGTCCATATAATTGTCAGAGGTGGTCATGGATATCTTGATATCATCAATCACTATAGTATCTCCTCCATATTTTACTGTATCAGAGGCTATTGAAACTGAGGGTGATAAAACATGTGGACTAAGGGTGCTAAAAAATGTGGACCTATCTTAGGTTCATTCTGAATCATTGGTTCTATAACCTATTTGGGAAGACCTAGAGTTGCCTTTGTTGTAGGTGTTGTTGAAGGATACATATGTCTATCCAGAAATACTTTCTCAAAAGATTTCTAAGTCTCTTCACCGACTAGATCATACTCCTTATTCATGATATGGAGAACTCTTGTTTTGGTTCTTAGGTGAGGCTTAACTAAATCCAACATAATAGCTTTCTCATCATGCAAGCATACTAGGAGAAGACTTTCTAGTGTTTCTTCGCTTATCCTTGTATCCTCTTCAATTGCTTGTCTCTTTAATATATCAAGTATGTTCCATACCTTGTCTGGTATGACTATTTTGAGTTCCAATACTGTCCTTTTGAACTTAATCATGTGAGAGATGATCATAGAATGAATTTTTTTTTTCTATCTCTTGGTATTTTTCATAGACACTCTTGAGAGATTCTAGTCTTCCTTCATTAACAATTATGTTCTTTAGAACAGTTAGACTGGGTCTAAATCCTACCTCAGGAGGGGTTTGTGTGTTCTTTACCTTTCTCCTTGTAGTTCTTGAGGATGGATGACTTTTAGGAACTTGCTTCTTCCTTCTAGTCAGCTTGCTAGGTATAGAAAATGGAGAAGGTTCTAGATCAATGGTGGTTGATGGAGCAGATGTGTCTTCTTCTTCTTCTTCTTCTTCTTCTTCTTCTTCTTCTTCTTCTTCTTCTTCTTCTTCTTCTTCTTCTTCTTCTTCTTCTTCTTCTTCTTCTTCTTCTTCTTCTTCTTCTTCTTCTTCTTCTTCTTCTTCTTCTTCTTCTTCTTCTTCTTCTTCTTCTTCTTCTTCTTCTTCTTCTTCTTCTTCTTCTTCTTCTTCTTCTTCTTCTTCTTCTTCTTCTTCTTCTTCTTAGGCATATCATCAGAATTTTCTATTTTTACTTTAGTGGGAGTTTTCTCAAGTTCTTTGGCAATATTAGCTTCCCTAGCTCTGTCTAGGTCTTCTTGTGTAACACCATGAACTTTTATGATATTTGAGGTAATCCTTGATGCCTTCCTTTTGTTGTCAGCACTGTATAAGATAGAATCAACTTGATTTGTCTTTTCTCTGTAAGTACCCCATCTAGGTTCATTGGGATCCTTGGGCACAGATAGGAGGACTTGTGCATAACCTTCCAAAACATGTTCTTCAACTTCATAACCGAGTGGGTGAATCCATTTTGTTCTAGGCTCAACTACCTCCATGCAAGTATAGTCAGTTTCCGCCATGAAGCATATGGCATGTTTGTATTTCTCAACTATCTTCTCAGGTATCTTCAACCTCTTTTGCATCTTGATCCTGAATGTTTTGATATCCATGTCCATAGTATCTTTTACACTACTCTCTGATATCTAAGACATAGTAGGTTTACTCCTATCTAGGTAAAGGTTTGCAACTTTTTTGACAATTTGGAAGTACAGGTAGATGATCAAAGAGCCAAACCTGAATATATTTCTCTTTTCATGCTTAATAGCCTTGATGTTCTCAATCCAATGTGCATGTAATAGTTTACAAAGATTGTACTGAGTGTTATATCTCACTATCCTTATTGCTGCTAGAACTGTTGCTGCGGACACACTATTTAGTCTGCTTGCCTACTGAAACTTGTATCCAAGTATCATAGTGAGTAGTTTGATGTCATTCTCCCTAATAGGATTGATAGTCATGCAATGCCTATCACTTCTAGATAAGCAAAATTGTTCAACCTGCTTCTTAACATCCTTACTAGTAGGAAGAACTTGTCCAATCTTAGGAAGTCTAGTCATTTCATGAATTAGGTCTACAGTGATGTAGACAGGAACCTCACCAATCTAATATAGGTCCTCATGTATCCTACTTAGTAGTATCTTAATCCATTATGGCTCATATAACTCATGCACATTAGAATACTCAAAGATAGGGTTATCAGTGAGATGCGCGTATTCATCCTTCAATGAGTAGTCTGGTTTCATGATTGAACCCATAAGAGTTTCTATGTTGTTGTCTCCAACTATTTCCTTCTTGTAGTAGATGTATGCACGAATGTCTTCCATGTGCATGACTCCTAGCAGAGTCTTAGAGAATTTTCCTTCAACATCATCTAATATAGACTTGAATGGATGCTTCTCAAAGACAAATCTCTTCCTTTCAACAATGTCAAATGCAACTAGGGTTGCCATACTTACTTGCAACATGATTAATTAGGGTTTCACTATAATTCAAAATTATGTGACTACTAGGGTTCTATTTCAACTTGCAATCTATTCACACAAAGATCAAATAGGCGCATTTGATTTCTTTTATGCTTAGTCCTTCTGTGCTTTGCAATTTTTTTTATCCCAGATGTAAACAATGAGAATAATCAATCAATCCACCAATTTATATAAATTTTTTCTGCATTTAATGTTGTAAGTGCTTTTACTGAGACTTTCAAAATTTATTTAGAATGAAGTATAGACAATGTATGAATTTATACTACATTCTTTTTCTATCACTGACATGAATCTGAAGGTGCATACTCGGAGGATAGTATAACGGCCACATAGGGATTCAAAGGTAGAATAGCTCCCACCAAGACCATGAGGGTCAACTATGTAGAAGTAGAAGGTGCATCCACTGAGGATGCATCTACTACCTTGTTCTCTTCATTATCATTTTTTAATTCAACCCATATTTTATCTGAGTTAGCTTTATCTTCCACAAACTTAACTTCTCCTTATTCTTCAAACAATGACTTTTTAGAATTCTCTTATCCTTGTGTTCTTGATCTGCAAACCCTTGAGATGTGTCCAACTTTTCCACATGAGTGACAAATTATAGGAGGTCTAATGTTGCTGTTCATCATGCTACACTGCTTGGCTATGTGTCCATTGTAATTACATATCCGACATGTGATGTTCAACAAGTTTCTTTGAGGTTGATTTCTCTGATTGTATTGAGTGTGATTCCTTTCGTTCAGTTGTGACTGATTTCTTTGATTTGTCCTGCAATGAATAGCCCTATGACCAAACTTATTATAGGAGTAATAATAACCATTGAAGGGTCTTACATCCTTACAATCTCTTGCCATGTGTCCATGTTTGTTACAGGCATAGAAAGTATGGTTGACTACCTTGTGCTTATCTTTTGGTGATTCTGCATTAGTCTCTTTGTGATTCTTAGTTTTCTTTTCTTCTGTAGATTCTCTTTGAGATTTCTTTCTTTCTTGTAATGAATTGATCTCAATTTGAGCTATACTATATCCCATACCAGTGGTATCACCTTTTAGCTTTTATGCGTAAAGATGTGGTTCAATTAAATCAGAACTTGTGTGTAGTTTATCAATCTTTTCTTTTGCTACTGATAGTTTAGATTCAATTTTATTCTTGATGTTCTCCAACACCAAGATTTTCATATTGGCTTGCATGAGTTCTTCATCTAACTTTTTATTTTCTTTGTTCTTCTCTTCAATATCTATTATGCTATCAATTAACTGATCATTTAGTTCTTCTATCTTATCCTTTAAAGATAAATTTTCTTCATTTAGTTTCTTGACCATTTTACCCAAATCATTTGTAGAGCAATCCTTCAAATCTTTTCTTAACTTTTTGATAAGTATTTGTGAGCCATCAAATTTTAGTTTAAGTTCCTCATTTTCTTTCTCAGATCTGTCTAGATCTTCAAGGGCTACTTCAAGATTCTTTTTCAGATGTTTTGCTTCTGCTAACTCCATGATCTCCTCAAGTGGTTAGACTTTCTCTCAGAAGACCAGAGCTTTGATACCAATTGTTGGAAACACTGAGAGGGGGGGTAGGGGTGAATCAGTGTTTAACTAATTATTATATTTCAGCAAATTTAAACATAAATCAATTATAAATTGCTTGAAGCTTAACACAAGAACACCTAACACATGATATGATTACGGGGAAACCAACTTGATTAGAGGAAAACCCTAGTGGGAATTAGTACCCACAAATATTGCACTAGTATAATGAACATGTTAAAGTTCCTTTGCCCTGTTAGGAGTAGTCTTTACAATGCAAGTACAATGACCTGGTCAAAGGCCTGACCCTGTTAGGATTCTGCTACAAACAACCCTATTAGGGGTGAGGATTCACAATCCAAGAGCTCACTGCTCAATGAGAAGGAAGGCTACAACCTCCTGAGAATAGATATGCACTATATCCAAAGGTGAACTATTGTATATGACACAAATGTCTGATTAGTTCTACTTATGCGCTTATGCTCTTATCTTCTTTAAGCACTCTATCTCATACTCACATATTTATATTTCTCTTCTATATCTCTTCTCTGCATCTTTCTTCGACAGTTCAAATATATCTTTTCATTATATATATGTGTGTGTGTGTGTGTGTGTGTGTGTGTGTGTGTGTGTGTGTTTATACCTGAATACACGCGACTATAAACAATACCTTAGTCGGCCCAAAAATAACATTCACAACGCTTCCAAAAAAATTGGCTTAAGCATGTTTACAATAATGTTTAATACATTATTAAAAACTTAATACAATAGGCTCTTAACCTTTACACAACACAAGATTACATGCTAATCAAAAACCTGAAGTCGGCTCCATACTCAGTATTCTGAAATGCTGGTGTACCTGTTCTTTCTGTAACTTATCCATACTGACATTTCATATTATGCGTGTATAGGGTAAGCATAAAAACATATCATAGAGATTATGTCTGAAGGAACTTATTCTAAATCAGACATACACACGTGCACTGGTGCTCTAAATATCTGTGTATCTCTGTTCTGTATTGTCTTCTATACTTAGTCAATTTCCACTACTAAGTTTGCTATCAAAACTTCTTATGACTTTGTTGCTATAATGACAACACAAAATTATTCATATACTCCCTGGGAGTCAACTTTCCAACAAAGGGGTCATAAGACCCATTAAGGACTCTAAGTTTCTTTATGACCCTTTAACATTAACTAGTCATCCCCACAACCTATTGCAAACCCTAAGGATTTCTATGACCTATTTATGACCACTTATGATCAATTTGGACCCCTTAGGCCCTATTATGTATCTTAATGGGTCTTAATGAGTCGTATTACCCATTATAACCCCTTAGTACCTATGAATGGGTCCTTATACCCCTTAAGATCCCTTAGGAAGCATAAGGAACTGAAAGGTATCATACGGGATATTATGACCCTTAAGGATCAATTCACACCACTTAGCTCTTATTATGACCCCTTAGTCTTATGAATGGGTCCCACCACCCCTAAGACCCCTTTAGACACATTAAAATACCTTAGGACCTACTACGTACCCTAAGGGGTCATAAGACCCACCATTAAGGACTACTAGTTTATTACAATACCCATTAAGACCCTTTAACATTAACTAGTCATCCCCACAACCTATTAGAAACTCTTAGGGTTTCTATGACCGCTTTATGACCACTTAGGATAAATTTTGGACCCCTTAGGCCCTATTATGTATCTTAGTGGTTCTTAATGGGTTGTATGATCCTTTATAACCCATTAGTACCTTGAATGGTTCCTCACACCCCTTAAGACCCCCTAGGGAGCATAAGGAACCCAAAGGTAGATCATACAAGCTATTATGACCCCCTAACATTAACTAGTTTCTTACAATACCCATTAAGGCCCCTTAACATTAACTAGTTATCTTGACAAGCTATTGCAAATCCTAAGGGTTTTTTACGACCTATTTATGACCACTTAGGATCAATTTGGACACCTTAGGCCCTATTATGTATCTTAATGGGTCGTATTATCCATTATGACCCCTTAGTACCTAGGAATGGGTCCTAGCACCCCTTAAGACCACTTTGGCCGCGTTAAAAGCCCTTAGGACCTATTGCGTACCCTAAGGGGTAAAAAGACCCATTAAGGACTACAAGTTTCTTTATTACCCCTTAACATTAACTAGTCATCCCAACAACCTATTACAAACCCTAAGGGTTTCTATGACCTAGTCATGATCCACTCTGACATAGTATGCTTAGTGGTCCACCACTATCCTTTGTACTAGATGCCAAGCCACCAAAGGTTGTTTAGGATCAGTAATATTTTTTAATATTTAAATTCAAAATTTATCAATGACTTTCCATGTATTAAATTGAAATTTAACCCCTTAGTACAAATTAGTACAATTTCCTACATAATAAAATTTGTGAATCTTTGTATATGTAGGTCACTGCTAGTGATACCACATAGATTGAGCCCCAAGAGGGACCAAGGCAACAAATGGATGTCCAGGTGGTAATTTTAAATTGTTCTTCTCAACTTTATATAAATTGTATTAAAATATTTAAAATCATTTTTTATAGTATTGGTGTTGATCATTTCACGTAGATAGAGTCCCAAGAGGGACAACACCATGAGACGGGTCATGATGTCCACCACGGCATTGGAGGAGACATGAAAATTGACATGGTAATAAGTTCTTCTCAAGAGTTATTTTTTATAAACGATATTAAATTAATTTTTTTAAGCTAATTTTGAGTAGTTTAAACATTGAATTTACGTATATATATATTAGAGCCATTAAATTTTTAAACTATGGTTCTTTTTTAATAGATTCATTCACATGGTCTTGATTCACGTGGACTGAAGAGGACTTTGGACTTCAAGGACGCTTGATTTCATACATATTTTATATTATATACACTTGATGATTTACATTACGAACACTTGATAGTAGGACACCTGATATTTTATGTCCTGGACAATTGATATTTTATATTATATACACTTGATGTTTTATGTTAGGAAGACTTGATACTATACACTTGATATTTTATGTTATGGACACTTAATTTTAGACACTTTATAATTACATGGGTTTTATTTACATGTTTTATTTGATGGAATATTTATGTATATATCTATTGTACACAATTTGGACATTAAAAGAAAATGAAATAAAAATCAAGATATAAGACAATGTGAAAATTAAAATCTTCTTGATTTTCAAGATAGCATGAATGAACATGTCCTTGGTACTTTTAATAATATAACAATATAGTTCTGTGCAATATTAAAAAGATTCAAGTCATCAACAAAATGACATCATTATAAACCTAGACTAAAATTGAACTAGCAACCTACAACAATACAAAAATATTTAATAAGTAACTACAATTATGTGGACATAGTAAATATGAAGCCAAAAGTATGTACAAATTAATGTTTGTGAGTACAGATGTAATACTAGCATACTTACCATGTATTTAACAACAATGATCATTAAAAGTTCTTCAAACAAAATGGTGTCACTATGGACTTGAAGTAAAATAGGAATTTTTTTTAATAAACTTAACTAAAATTTTGTGAACATAGTAAATACGATGCAAATTTCAACTACAAATTAATATTGGTGAGTATGTAAACATAATAACATCATACTTACCATATTTAAAAACAATGTTCATAAAAATTTCTTCAAACAAAATGGTGTCGATATGGACCTGAAGCAAAATTCAACTAGCAACATGCAATAATAGGAATTTTTTTTAATAAACATAACTAATTTTTTGTGAACATAGTAAACACGAAGTAAAATTCAACTACAAATTGATGTTTGTCAGTATGTAAATAAAATACCATCATACTTACCATATTTAAAAATAACGTTCATTATAAGTGCTTCAAACAAAATGGTGTCGCTATGGACCTAAAGCAAAATTCAGCTAGCAACATGCAATAGTAGGAAAAAAATTTAATAAACTTAACTAAACTTTTGTGAACATAGTAAATACAAAGAAAAATTCAACTACAAATTAATGTTTGTGAGTATGTAAATGTAATACCATTATAGTTACCATATTTAAAAATAGCATTCATTATAAGTTCTTCAAACTAAATGGTGTCCCTATGGACCTGAAGCAAAATTCAACTAGCAAGACGCAATAATAGGAAAAAAATTAATAAGTAACTACAATCTTTTAGAAAATGTAATTATGAGATCAAGAACATGTACTTAAGGGGATAGATAGGATGATGGCTTGCAAGGATATCTTAAGGGGAATTCTTAAGTGGACGTCTTATGGGGATGTCTTAAGGGGAATTCATAATGAGATATCTTATGGGGAGCAAAAAAATGGGTTGACTTAAGGGGATGTCTTAAGGGGAAGTCTTAAGGGGATATCTTAAGGGAACATCTTAAGGGGAAGTCTTAATTGGATATCTTAAGGGGATATCTTAAGGGGTGCAAAAATTGGGTTGACTTAAGGGGACATCTTAAGGGCATGTCTTAAGGGGATGCCTTATGGGTATGATAATGCAAGTATTTCAATAGACAAAATATATGTCAAGTTATACAAAAATTTCAAAATACAGATGTATAATTACTTGTGTTTAAATTTATTACATTGTACCACAAGCCTCAATTTTATGAAATCCATACATGTAATAAGATGATGACATCTTAAGGTGATTTAAAAAATGAAATAAATTATATATGAGGTTATCAAAAATTCTAGAAGTACGCATATATTTAAATACCTATATATACTCATTCCATTGTACCATCTGCATCATCTCTTTTCTACAGTGCATCTATAATTAGCTCATGTTCTTCCATAGAAATTGAGCACAACTCTTTCTTAAACGGTGTCCCATGATATCTAGATAGCTTTATATTAGTTGCCAAAAGTAAATGCGAGTAATGTATAATCTTCTTATATTTTTCATAGTCTTTGAATGCAGATAAACCATTCATCCTTGTAAGGCATTTTCATAACCAGGTGCCAACAACCACCACTGAACCTGTAGGATAATGAAAGCCATCGTCATCTTCTCTAGGTTTTACTAACTTATGATTGGTCTCAACACATCTATCAGACCAATACTCTATTTCATCTTCATTGTTCTCAGATGCAACCACAACATACACATGTCTTGAAAATTGAAATATAAATTGACAAAATTTAAATTACCATATATTTAAATTGCAAAAACAAACTTATACCAATATTTGAATTCAAATATAAATTGATATATTAAATATAATTACCTTCTTGCACAAGATCTGAAAGACTATCATAGTACTTTGATGCAAATATTTTATCATTGTCTTCAAGTATTGTTTCTTTTTTCTCATATATTTGATAAGGTGTTAGCAATATTTGCTTCCACTCTTCGACCCATTCTTTATTCTCACAAGCCTTCGAATCACCCAAAATACCAAATTGACAAAAGAATGCAAGCTCCCATGTCCACAAAGTCCATGTGCTTGCATCTAAACTTTTAAATGAATGCCATGATTATGATCCATTAATTGTCTGACAATAAAGTTTACGTGGAGTGTCATTTTCTTCAATTAATGAAAAAAATCATTTAATTGTATGGTTCTCATTTGATGCTATAGATAATATTTAATTTCATCAATCCACAATAGCATGTACATCTTCAAATTTAGCTACATCCTCAAATTTTAATTTCTCTCTAGCCAAAATTCTCTTCACACATGCACCAACTCCATCATGTTCTCCTTTACTATGTCTACCCTCAAAAAAACTCTGCATAAGTGGTATATTGGTTTCCTTGTGTGCCCTACTAAGCCAATAAAATATTCAAGCATTCTTAAATTGACCCGTACAATTATCAGACCATATGAGATGTTCTCTCATGTGGATTTTTCCTTCTCTTAAATTAATATAAAATTTCTCAAAACAATGTTGAACAAACTCTAGCGAGTGCATCTGATTATCACTTAAATAGAAATCATACTCCCTCATGACTTTTCTATCATCCTATGTACACTAAGTTTTTTTGTGATTAATTCGCATCTCTTTCCAATTTTTCCATATTTTAAAGGATACGTAATATTCTTAAATCTTTTAACACCAAGTAATTGTTGTCCAAAATTTGTTTCACTAATTTCATGCATGCAATGTCCTATTAATTAAAAATTTCCACAACTAGTGCATTGTCCAGAAATACATGAACTTAAGAAAATATTTCCCGATGTGATCTTTCACAAAACAAACTTGATACAAACTCCTTGATTGTCTCAGGTGGTATATTAATGTCACAATTCTCCGTAATCTTGTTAGCATGTAAACTACACCCTATATATCAGAAAACATCATAGTGATAACGAAATTGAACATGTATTTTGCAACAACAAGATATTAATTTCTTAGATTTTCACATACCAAGGCTTTCATTTTTCAAATGATCTTTGACTAAGAGTAATTTTCCCAGGTAACATAAGCTCATCTAAAAATTTATTATAAAATTTAGTTTGTGTTGTGTCTAATAGGTGTTTTGGATGAGGATCACAAATTTTACACCCAACTCTTAATTTCAAAACATCTCTCACATTAGATGAAACCCTTGTATTATCATGCCAATACTTTTCAAGAAATGATTTGATTTCAGGACTCAATTTCATGTCAGATCGTGGGAGTCTACCACAAAAACTCCAACATTGGTTAATTGGATCATTTTAAATACTTTATCTTCTCCTTGCTTCTCTTACCAATATTTTAGGATGCATGTTTAAAATTCCACTAATAGTTTTAACCATTTTTTTTATCCAAAGTGTTTTTATTGACTATAGAAGTTGCTATGACTCGTCGTGCTGCAATGCTATCTTTTGATCAACTCTTTTTTCTAATAGATTGAATGGAAATAGCAAGAGTAGATATATCATGTTTCATAGATGAATCTTTCATATTTTTTTTCACTTTAATGTTTATTTTTTTTCATTACTTTTCTCATTTTCGTCATTTGAATCAAAAGTTTACATTGAAATGTTAATTTTTTTCTGATAGAAAAATTATTTGTATATTTTATTAGCATATTCACCTATCTGCCTCGAAGAAAGCTTACCAGAAAGACTATTCAAAATATTACTTGCAATATGTAAAAATTATTTTTCAGTTTCATTTAGGAAAGGAATTTCATTTCTCTTTGCATCAACATTAGGGGGATTTTCATTTGCATCAACATTGGGAGGATTTTCATTTGCATCAACAAAAGGATTTTGATTTTCAACAACATTAGGAGGATTTTCATTTGCATCAACATTAGGAGGATTTTCATTTGCATCAAAAAAATTAATTTGATTTTCAACAACATTAGGGGCATTTTCATTCACAATAGCAAAAGGCTCTTCATTTTCAACAACAATAGGGGAATTTTCATTTTCAAATTCCCTAAGTTGAAACGCATGATTAGGCCTCATTAATTCAATTTCATCTGTAGAATATGCAAGTAATAAGTCTCTATAAAGATTATCATCTATAATCATAGGTTGAGTATCATTCAAAGGTGAATTCAAAGATGTACTTGTAACATCACTACAAGGTGCATTAAACGAAATGCTTGTATTCACCTCTTTCATATTCTTATCTTCTACATCCATTGTATCCTCCATGGTATCTTTAATGTTTGACTCTTCAATTTTTGTGGATCCTGAAGCTTGATTACTATTAATTTTGTGCATCCTCATTCTTCTATCTCTTTGACTATTAGCTTCTTTCTCTTTCTCCACTCAAATTTCCTCATGAGTCATAACCCTCCTTTGTTTCTTTTTCCAACGTTGTTTACATTCCATGATTAATAATTGAAATCAATCACACGAGTGTCTTGAATAATTAAAACCTGCAAAAAAATGTTCAATATGCTCCCAATCATTAACGCTTTCAAATGGAGAATATAATAGTAAATAAACAATACATAAAATTTCCAAAACCTATAGAACTGATTGTTGTCGACTTACTTCAAGTACAAAATTGCTGATGCAATAAACAACACAAAATTTTTTAAAAAAAATTGGTCCAATATGAAATGGGGTGGTGTTATGAAATGGGGTGACATTTTAGAAATGAAACATTACCCCATTTCATAACGTCACCTTGTTTTGATTGAAACCAATTTCCAACGACTATAAATTGAAATGAGGTGACATTATGAAATTGGGTGATGTTATGAAACGGGGTGAAGTTTCATTTTTAAAATGTCACCCTGTTTTTGAAAATTTAAATGTTCCCCACCAAAAGTGGTTCAAGTTTAGCTTTGGGAAAGGCTTGGTCAACTGACCCTTGGCTTTGGATTTGGTTTGACCTAAATGTTGAAGGCCATTTCCATCTGCAGACAAGAAACTCACTTTGGCCACAGATTGGATTGGGTTTACTGAGGAATTTTTTGATGAAAACAAAACGCAGTATAGATCAAACACTGCAGATTAATAATATGTAACTTTTTATTAAATTTGATTAATATTTTCATTTTTCAATCATTTTTTACTAAAAACACATCTATAGAAAACAAAATACAAATTTTTTTGTAATTTTTATTACTTTTTTGTTATAAATTTTATTGGAAAATAAACTACATGACATAAAAATGCATATAATTATACACACTTTAGAAAAAAAATTACATGTTTAGGGAAAATTATGGTTTTCGTACACAATAGGTTTTATAAAAAGCAATTGAGCCCAATATATAATTAATAAAAAAAATATTTAACATAAAAACATGGAAAAATATTCTCATCAATCTTAAATGTGTTACTTATCATTTCCAAAAATGGTTTAGATAAATAGTTTCATTTGAGTCTGATTTTGCTTGCCATACACACGCATGGTATAGTCCAGAAAGTTTGACTTTTAAAATGAGGGTTTTAGTAATCCCTATTGAAATTTTAAATTTATCTTCTAGGTATTTGAAAAAATCACATATTTTGAAATTAGACTTCGAATCCTAAAATTTTATATTAGTGAATTTTCGGAAGATTCCTTGTCTAAGATCCTAAAATATTAAGTTCAAATAGGATGAATTTGGAAAAATAGGAAAAACAGTTCCACTTTTGTGCCAAAAAGTGGACTCAACTTCTTGCTCACACCCATGCATCATGTGTAATTCTTTCCTCTTGCACTGTACACTTGGGGGAAAGTTTAATTCATGCTATCCTCCATCTTCCCATCATTTATATCACTTGCATCCCTATTCCCTCTTTTACCTTTGGTCTTAACAAGGTTGAACATATCAATGAGAATCAAGTATCTTGACATACATTATCTTTCGATCAGCTTATTCAGTTGTTGCATGCTACCCTATCATGACTTTGCTTCTCCCCAATCCACCTTCATTATTCCAAAGAAGTCTTTTCATAAACCCAAAACCACCCCCCCATAGAATCCATCATCCCTTTATCTCGATCATGCTTTCTTATCCACATCTTACCCAAATTGATCCATTGGTCTTGATCAGAAATGGACATAAAGTACAAATTTTTTTATAAAAAACCTTTTGACATGTCCACTCTTTTGGATCACTCACTTTCATGACAATATATCATTATCCCATGTGCTATCTATAATTTCATCATTGGCTTTTATTTCTTATCTAAAACATGCTTCACATTGCTATATCTTTTTTCCTTACCTTGGGTAATCTTGAGGAGATGGTCCTACGGGTCAAATTCACTACACACACTTGATCCATCATTTCTTATCCATTCCTAAATCCGTCATCTTTCTCATCCATCTGTCATGACCTATACCTTGCTAGACATGGGGACAAACCAATGTGATCTTGTTTGAGAACTGCTAATTTTCTTAAAATTCAAAAAATCTCTAAAAAATCAAAAATCAAAAATCAAAAAATTAAAAAAATAAAAATAAAGTAAAAAAATAAAAAAATCTTTTCGTAAAGTCTATGAGATGCATTTTTCCAAATAATTGTCACATACTAGGTTTGATTTTCCTAAGTTTTACACATGGTCTCATTTTTCACTTGGGGGCAAACACATTGGTTTCGACACGAATATATTCGATAAGTGCTACTTTTGGTCCTATACTAGAGGAGAATTTCAAAGCTTCAGAGGAGAGATATTGTTGAACCTTTGATGGAAATCATTGTTCAAACCCAAGCATTCAATCTTACAAACTGATCCTTGAACTTCATGAATCTATTATCATGATTAAAATACGACAAAACCTAAATGATCAAAATGTTTGGAAATTCTATTGAAAATCTTGATACAATACAAAACACTTGAATCTTTTTGATGATATTCATTGCACTTGTTCATGTCTTTTTAGCTAATCGATGATGTTTCAACTATATTGGCGATGACAAAGATACGATATTTTCTTGACTTTGAGTGACTATTTTGAGGAAGATCCACCAACTTGTGTGAATTTTTTTAAGGACATGGTAATCAAAGAACCATCAATGGATTTCATACAAGAAGGAGGATTCACCTTTATTTGTTTATGGAAATGGATAACTTGGCTATTTAGATCTTCCATATCTTAATACCAAAATCCACTTGCAATATTGAATCCGATGAAACCAGTATTCATACTCCCATAGTTGATTATTCAACTAGTGAGGGTTGTACTAGTTTCCCAATGGTTAAAAAAGTTATCAAAGTGGTATTCATATTATCATGATGTGGTTAGTGATGATTGTACTTGCTCCTAGTTCCACAAATGCTCAATGATGAAAATATATCTCCTTTTGCATTTCTTTTGAAAAAAACTAGTGATAGTTAATTGTATTTAATGGCATTCATAGAGATTAATCTTGCATTATAGTTGTTATGGAATTTTCCCAAAATGGGGTGTAAGTTAATCATGGTTACATCATCAATGTCCTAATCAATATCCTCAAATGTCTGACTCATCAAATTGATCAATGCTACATCAAGGATATCATCAATATACATCTTCTCACCTAGGGGCAACCTCACCATCTGATCAACTAGGGGAAACCTAATTATTTTCATTACATATACCTACATCTACACCTTAATCATATCAAATGACCCTATCTATCAACCTCCCACCATTAATCATGCCATCAAATCTAATTAAATCAAATATCAATTATTCAAATATTTCAATTGATCATTTCAAGTCAATCCGTTATCTTATCATCCATTTTCTCATCTTGAGCGCATCAAATTTCCTAACTCTAGATCTTGAGGAAGGAAAATCAATCCATTTGTTCATCTCTCTAGATCTTGAGAGAAAATTATTAGTTTATCCAATCAATCCATCAACCTACCTATCCTTTCCGATTGACATCAATACAACATCAACCAAGTGATTCTAACTTACATCAAGTGATATCCAATAATCATCAACACATCAATAATATTTTATCAATTATCAAATTCTCTCATGACTGGAGTATTTTTAAATTGAATTTATCCAGAAATAAATCTCAAGTTCCCAAACTCAACCAAATCATCCAAACCTCATCTTGATTCACTTCCCGAGGGGGCATCATATCCACTTCAAGGATTCATATCACAGTTTGTTTTTCATCATCAGGGACAACATCCTATCAATAAACTCAAATCTGCATCAAACATCAATCAAAATCTAGGGCATTGAAATTTCAAAATATCATCAGTGGGGCATTCTGTGCCTTTTCAAATTAAAGTTTTGGATCAGGTTATCAATCAGATCAGGTTACCAATCAGATCAGGTTATCAATTAATCAGGATTTTGTATCAATCAATCAGGCGTCGAATCAGTGATAAGGACAATCAATTTTCTTTTAACTAATGCACTTTGCACACCAATTCAAAGAGGGGCATTTGTAGACACCTAAAACTGGGTAGGTATTTTCTAATCAAGCAAATCTGCATTTTTTTAGCAAAATGCTCTAAATCTCATCAAAATGGATCAAATCAATTCAAATGGAAATTTATTGAATCAAATTGGGATAAAAATAATCAAATGAAATGATTAATTAGTAAATGACATCAAATAATAAAATATAAGCCTAAAGGGATTAATCAAACTATATAATTGATTTTAATCAGTTAGTTGTATAGTTTAAATCAAAAAATCAAATCCAACTTATTTCTCTATATGGCTAATTTAATTAATTGATTGAATAAATAAATCCTAATATTTTTCAACATGCATTTGAGGAACAAATGAGAATTGAGAAAGAAAAGAACATGGATCACTCCAAATTTTCAATACAGATCACATATTTTGAACTTTGAATCCTAATCACTCAAATTTGTCTCTTTGTACCAACCTTTGAGACAGGCATTTAAATTATCTACCCATTTGAAACCATTTGAAAGTATCTCAATCAACCAAGGCTTAATCATGATCAATTGACTCTACCCCCTACACTTGGGAAAATCCTATAAATAGAAGCTTATTTGCAAGCATAAGGATATCTTAGAGCTTATGATCTGATGAAGTTTATGCTCATGTTTAGCGTAAATGATGATGTAGTTGATTATGTTTCACTGATGTAGTAACCCATCTTACTACATATGTTACTTCTTTATGTTGATTTTTCTTGGTTTTATTTTATGATGTGGTAAAAATTCATAGTTACTCACTTGGGAGGTCCACACAATGTCTCAATTATCTTCATTGCATGTCTTTCTAAAGCTGGTTTGTATGTACCAGCAATTGACTTCACCTTAATTAGAAGGTCTGAGTGTGCCTTTATAATCTTTTATGGTGGTAGAGGGGAGGTAGCATTATATCTCAAATCTAAACTTAACCTAAACCGTTATCCTACGCGAGGATAATTTTCTATTCTTGATTAACCCTATAAAAATTGTCATGCAGACAATACCGTTCACTCTAGTTTTTGTGTGTGTGTTTTGATCTTGATATTTGTTTTAGTATTATTGTAATTTTGGATTTAATATATCTTAATTTTTTTTTGCGTTTGATTAATTATTGTGATAATATTTTAATTAATATTATCTATTTAATATTAATTATCCATTTTCCTTGAGGCTTGGTTTGGTTGAGGGTGTCAATGTGATTGGTTTAGTTGTATTTAATGATGCCCTTATCCATCTATAAACTTATGATGCTTAAGGAGTATTTTTTTTAAGAGACATATTACATTAATTAATTATATATTGTTGGTGTGATTAAATATTCACTAATTACACTTTACTTAAGCTTACTTAGGATAATGCATGCATTGTAATTTGCATATGAGAGACCTAGGATTTTGCACCTTTTTTTATCAATTCTAGGATTTTGTACCTTTATTAAGCACATGGTGAAGGAGAAATTCTACTTTAGGTGGTGATATTTATTATCCCAATCTACTTTATGTGTGAGATCTACCTTTAGTGCACATGTCACATTATCATCCTCCACAGGTTGCGCATACTTCATTGTATAATGGAGAATAATACACCTTTGGTGGATATGTGATTCCACCTTGTATGGGTGATATCTTATCAACATCTAATACTGGTATCTTTTTTCCTTGCCTATATAAGTAGACACTTCTACATTGTACACATATCCAATATCTCCTATTTTTTTATTACATCATTAATGAGAATACAATTTATTCTTGTTCATATCATCTATCTTAATTTTGTGTTATTCTTTGATCTCCAGATTTTGTTCATTTCTATTTGCAAATTTATACATGGTATCAAAGTCATTGGAGTGTTGCATTGAAGGTCAATATTTCAAATCTAAGGACCAACATTTTGTGGGAGCATTTTGGGTCAGGTCTGACCTCACCATCATGTTCGAGAGATTTTTTTGGTGGATATTGACTATAAATTTTCTCATATTTGGGGAAAGTGAAATCCAAGGCACAACATTTAGCAAACCAAGACATATGGCCCGATCTACACTGCTACGCTATGATTTGATTAAATTTTTTTTTTCTATCTTATTAATTAATTTATTTATTTTTTTTATTTGTATTTCTCTACAAATTTTTTGTTTTAGGGACACTCGAAACCCCTAATTTATGTTAGATATTTCTATAGGGTTGTAGAGTATAATATCTAGTCAAGTCATAAAGTTGACAGACGAAGTAAGACATCAATCATTGTAGGCACATTAACAATACAAATCTGGATCCTTCACATAGGAAACCAATGACACTAGTTATGCTTTACCAACTCAGAGTGCTCCTTTCATTATAAAAAGGGTGTATACTCACTTTTCCCTTAATGTGGAATAATCCCTCAAGCATTTGAACTACCGCAAAACATTGACCATCGACCTATGATCTACATCACCACCCTCTCAAAGGCCCACAATACTATCCTCTGCAAAAAACAATATAATCTGACGTCAAGCCCTCAAGAAACCTCCATGAGTGGCCAAATCATAACACCATAACTCTTATCAGGTGGCGTTGTTGATGTTTTTAGCTACAAGAGATATCTTTATTACCTGCATGGTGCTCTTTCAGATACCCATGTTTGGAAATAAGAAGACACATGTGTATGAGGGTATGAAGAAAAATGTGAATAGACATACGTTTCAAAATATGAAGAGACGCACATTTGGAAATGAAGAGAATTTTGGGTATGATATGAAGAGTCTCTCAATTCATGATATATATCAGTGATTTATGTGATGAGATTATTTTCATCCAGTTAGAAGTGTTGTACTCAGACCTCTCTTATTTTGAATAAAAAGAGATATATTTTTTGGTGTGGATGGGTTTTTCCCTCAAGTTGGAAGGTTTTCAAAGGATTATATTAATCATGATTTTTATGTAGTTATTATTAATTCCTCTTATAACATTTGGAAGAGTGTATTCTTTTAGCATTGGTCTATATATTTTTCTTTAGGATAATTTGAATCTATGAAATTCTAATTAATCTCTCTAAAAATGCTTCCACAACAGATCAAGAGGAAACAAGATGATGATAGATTACATACAAATATATGCAAGTTGTATAAATGAACATGGGGGTACTGCTTGGAACTATAAGACTGTATTGGTGACACATAACATCATTAAAGAGGAATAACCTATATTGTTTATCATTGTGATTAGTTTCTTCTAAGAGGAGGATATGACATTCAAAGGGAGTGTGTGAAACATAGGGAGAGTGCCATGAGGATCAACAAGCTCATGTAGTAGTGTGACTGCTAAATCTCATTGTTTGGTCAAACATTAGAGACAATTTCCTTGTATTAATAAAATCTATGAGAATACCCCTGATTGATAGGGAGTCTAGTTTTCAGATGATATTTTATGTCGTATAATGAGTTCTTCTCCATGATGTAGAAGTTCAAGGTGCAATCTCTTATTAATGATATTTTCCTCAGAAGGGAGAAGTTCTAGTTGCAGTCCATGTTTAATGACTTCTTCTCTGTGAGAGAGATGTCTAAGGTGAAATCCCTTGCTAATGATTTCTTCTCTTCAAGGGAGAAGTTCAAGGTGAAATCCCTTGTGAACGCATTCTTCTCTGCGAAATAAGTTTGAGGTGAAAGTCCTTGTTTGAACCTCTGGTAGTAGCTATGGTGGACCCCCCTCTATGAGTATCCATGGTGGATGTCATGTGAGAGAATCCATGAATTAGTTTTCTATTCATTCACTATCTGGGAATAGCCATGGTGAATGTCATGCTAAGAAGACAATATTATGTTGAGAAAATTAGGGATAAAGTATTTTTGTTGACACACATGGGTATAGCCATTGTCTTTTTCATGATGACATGAAATATACAATTTATATCTCCTTTGCTAAGAGGGAGATTTTATGTTTGTAGCTACAGGAGATATCCTAATTACTTACATGGTTCTCTTTCACATACTTGCATTGGGAAATATTAAGAGACACGTGTTTGAGGGTATGAAGAGACATGTGAAGAGACATTCATTTGGAAATATGAAGAGACATGGATTTGGAAAATGAAGAGACTTTGAGTTCTGATATGAAGAGTCTCTCTAATTATGATATATATCATTTCTTTGTGTGATGAGATGATTGGTGTTCAGTTAGAAGCATTGTAATTAGACCTCTATTATTTAAAAAAAAAAGAGATATATTTTGGTGTGGCTGGGTTTTTCCCTCAAGTTGGAGGTTTTTCCTAGGATAAACTATGGTGTCTTTCTGTGTCTTAGTGTTTATTATTTTTTTTAATTTCTACTTAACCTTATTTCTAGGTAGAAAATTAACATGCACAACCCAACCCATATCCCATGTTGATCTTCAAGTTTTGTTGTCTATTAGTGTCCCACACTTAGTAATAATCAAGACAGGTTGGTTGGCCATCGCTACTACTGAGCCATCCGACCAAGGCTGAGACTGAGCATTAGTTATTGTCGAGCACATCAGAGGTCACTAAGTACTCAATGGATGCTGTGTATAATTATTACTGAGTTTCATAGAATATTTAGTGCCCACTGACAACATATAGTTATGCCAAGTGCGACAATATTGACCAAGCACAAGTGTTTGGTTATGCCGAGTAAAACAGATTGATTATATGTTTTTGAAATTTCACAAACACCAAGGTAAACCCTTTTGGCTGACTTCTATGGAGAATTTAATGATCATGCACAGATATTTAATGCATTAATTGTATGATATTTTTATGATCATGGATTCCTATGCAAGCCATGCAACCAATCAATATTAGGGGTGCCCAAGCGAAAAAAGATGATGGATCTAGATTGTTGATCTTGATATGGATAATCTCTATATGGAATGATTCAAACCCTAATCTTTAAGTGTGGGAGTATGTATATTTGGATGCGGATGTGAAGATAAGAGATCATAAGTATATTCATCTTTTGCATATCTGAAGCATTGACCAGACATAGTGACCAAGTAGAGCAGTGAAGAGAAGAACATAGATAAATTAGATTGAGAGATCAGTCACTAATACATTTGGTACCAAATTGCAACGGCAGTGCCATTGCATTTTTTTCATCACAACCTTGTCATCATCGCAATTGAGACGGTCTGTCGTCACAATTGCGACAACGACAAGGTGGTGACAGAAAAACTGCAACGACACTGTTGTTGCAATTTGGTACCAAATGTATTAGTGAGTTAAGATTTTGAAAGAGGAGATCCATTATCAAAATTTTTAGTGGAGACCAAAGGATCAGGTAGTGATACATTCTAAAAATTGAATCAGGGTAAATTTATTAATATAGTGGTCCTAACAGGGCTTTGTAAATGTCTTAACCAAGTGCTTACTTTATTATAAGTTTAAATCCTTTAACAACCTGGTAGATTTAATATGTATGTAAGCTCTTAACAGAGCAGACCCCTCACAGGTTAGATCAGCAGAAGTAATCAAAACTTTGTATCCCTAACAAACACACTTTATTACTATAGTAGTGAAGATTTGTGGGTTTCATCCCCACCACAATTTTACCTTGAAGGGTTTATGGGTTACCAAAATCTTTGTGTTATGTGTTCATAATTAGATGTTAAATCTTTACAACATTTCACTTTACATTTATGAATACATGGTTGAATCAATTTTTTTAGAATTGGTAGAAGTTTTATAGATCTTATTCAACCCCCCCCCCCCACCCAGTTACTTCTTTCCCATATTAGATTTCCAACAATTGGTATTAGAGAATTATTCTCTTAAAAGAAGTCTAGCCACTTGAGATTTCAAGATCTTAGAAATGGAGGCTTGTAAGCTGGGAAAGGTCATTGAGAATGAGAAAATTGATATTCAGCTGGCACTGCATCAACTTGAGATGGCAAGAGAAGAATTGAGGAAATCCTTAAAAGCTAGGAAGGAATTAGTAACTCAGATGAAACATACTCAATATAAAGAAGAAGAAATTGAAGGTCTATTTGACAATTTAATATTCAAAAGAAAGTAATATATAAATTGTAGATCTATTGAAGAAGAACAAAACACTAAAAGAACAAGTCAAAATTTTGAAGACAAAACAAGAAACTCAAACAATAACACTATGTGAGGTGATTGATTAGAAGAAGAAAGATGAGGAAAAAAAAGACAATGGTAGAAGAAGATAAGAGATAGATGGCGACAAGACTTGATGAAAGGAGTAGTAATGTGCTGAAGCTCACAAAAAATCAGTTGGACATGGTCAACCAACTTTTATTTGTAAATCAAAAGATAAACAAAAAATAAATTGAAATCACATATATGAGATTTGAGAACAATCAACTCAAAAATGAGTTGAGATCTGAAAGAGAAGTCATTGAGAGGATAAAAAAACCAAATGAAGCATTGAGATACTTTGAGGAACTAATGAGATCACCAAGAAGGATTAGTGACACATCTAGACTTGGACATACCAAGCACCAGTCTTCCACTGAAGAAGGAGAATCATCAAAGAGTGGAGAACTAAAGAATGCAAAGATGAAGATAAGCCTACATGTTATCACTGTAGGAAACCAGGTCACACAGAAAACATATGCCGAAGCCAGAATAGTAAGTAAAATCCTAAACCTAAACTCAATGGATATTCTTTTAACTGTAAGAAGCATGGATATCAGGAACATGAATGCAGGTCAAAGACTAGAAATACACATACTTCACCTAGATTCCAATGAAATTTCTATAATTGTCTAAAATTTGGTCATAGAACCCAAGATTGCAAATCCAGTGCAAAATCCAAATGGACATCCAAGAAAAAAGGCAATACACCAAGGAAAGATAACACATTCAATTGGGATTATAATACAATACACATTTTTTTATTATTGTAATGAATATGGTCATTTTGTAGAGAATCATATAAGTACACATTTTAGAGGTAAATCCAAGAGATGGATGAATGGAAGTATGGTCTTCTATAGTTTTGACAAGATCGGTCATACCTAGAGAGACTGCAAGACCAGAGCCCTAACACCTACTATTGAGAAGATAAGGAATCAGTTGAATCTCACATGTAGAAATAAAAAATAGGAGAGAAGTAGTGGATCCAGTGAAGTTGAGATCACCCTATCCAATTGATCAGGTGATCACACTGCTTCCAATTAAGGAGAAAAGTATGTAAGGAACTATTTTATGAAAAGCTATATTTTACACCAGTTCCTAACATAAGATGTATTAAATTCCATAGCTGCATAAGTTAAGATGCATTATGATATATTTGAGAAAACAACCAAGCAAAATAACTATAATGAATATTTGATACTGAGTATTAGTATCAACATATGTCAAGTTGTCATACCGACCGAGCAGATATGTTGACTAAGTGTCAGTCAACCGAGCATTAGTCTTGACAGAGTCATTGTTCTGACTGAGTGGTGTGTGATAACCAAGATATTTAGTTAAGGAATGAGGACAATTTTTATCCACCTACCACTGCATGAAGAATTTATTGAATACCTGATCTGACCACTTAAGGATATATAATCAATTTAGGCATTCATTCTTAATTCCACCTAGTGATTAGAGTTTGTAGAGAATTCTAAAGGTGAATCAAGAAATATTTGAGAAGAGTTTGAAGGATGTTCCACCTTCGTATCTTCAACAAGTACTAAGAAGGTTGAAGACCCTTTATTGTTGAGTTACGTAGAGTCTTCTTTGTGAACCCCAACTTGTAGAAATGGCAGCCAGTTCATATGTTGGCATGAAAAGGAAAGATAAAGCAATGACAAATGTTCAGTTGGTCAAGAGCGATGCATGTACACTGCCAAATTTCCAAGCCGTTCATGAAACTGCAATGAATGGAGATCTTACGTGAGCCGTACCATTGATTCCACCTAAAGTACTCATAATCCATAATGTGTGAGCATGTTAGATGTGAAAATTTGGAGAATTTTCAGACTTTTAATTAAGGGAAGCATAGGATAAATTATGTTAAAAAAGATTTTTAAAGGCTCATCATAAGAATTGTGCTGAGAAAGGGTTAGTCTGTTCCCTAGACTTCCCACGTGACTTTAAGGTTGAATGGATCATGATTGTGTTGAGAAGGATACATGACATGTCTCTATGGTTGGAAAATGAACCAGTAAAGATAACCAAAGACATTATTCATCAATTTATTGGTTATCCCATTGTGCAAGGGAAGTGTACAATGCGATGATAGAAAAAAATAGGACATTAAAAAGTTTACTCATTCTGAGTGGAACAAATGAGGAGTGACAATTTCTACAGTCACTGATCCAGAAATTTATTTTGGGGTTAGATTCATTGCACATAAATTCTATCAATCTTGAAAATTGGATAGCGTCCCATGTGTAGAAGTTGCTCAGGCATAAAAAGAGAAAATAAGGATCATACTTTTGATCTTGCTGAGTTACAGATGAATCAACTTTCTGAGAAGCTATCATCAATAAGGAAGGAAAATAAATCTATGTGTAATTTTTTTTGCTTACTTGTTTGTATATCCTTTTATGTACATAACACTTCCTACAATTGGAGATGTTGTATGTAGTCAAGACCGACCAATAACAGTTGAAATTACTGAGTTCATTCGGTAGTTAGGAGATAATTTTGATACTGTGATGGGTAATTATTTTGTGGTGTTCAAGAAAAATATGAGACTAAGGAGCATAATCCTTGTATCACTAGTGGAGAAATTTTTTAATGATGCCTACTTTCTAGTTGATACTAATAACACCTATCTGCAAGCTATAGTACCGAGGGTAGCATGGCTAAGGCCATTACCCTATGAAGTAAACATATATGAAACATCTGCAGCTATCACAACTCTAATTGTAGGGGAAATTGATAGAAAGGCCAAGATATTTGGAAAATATGATGAAGCTAAATCAAAGATAACTTAAAATTTGAAGGCTACAACAATGGAGAGGAAGAGAAATAAAATAGTGAAAAATCTTGAGAAGATGCTAGGAGAAGAAGAAGAAGAAAAAGAAGAAGAAGATGCACCAGTATATATCACAATAGGTCAAGGAGATAACCAATCTAGTGATTCTAAGGAAAGTGATGATGATGTGGAAGTGGACAAAAGGGAAATAAAGTGATGGTTGTTGAGCAAGCCAAGAAGAGGAGTTCCCATAAGAAATATACTCCTTGAGCCACATCACGATCGAGAACTAGGATGACAACTTTTACTATATCTGCTGAGCCACCAAAGAAGGATTTGGTAAAGGATGTTGAAGGGGTAAGCTTAGGAAATAGAAAACAAGTTGAAACTAAATCTGAGATGAGTCACCCAAAAAGGAAGCCAAGAAGAAAATATATTATGAATAAATACAAAGGCATATCTAGATAAGTTGAGCTTGACAACAATGAAGACATTGATGAGCTAGATAATAATGATGATAATACACATGATGTTATTGAAGATGAAATGATTGACATTGTTGAGGATGAGATGAAGGAAGATATCGAAGATGAAGAGAAAGATAAAGTTGAGGAAGAAGAAATTGATGACTTAATCTGTTTGAATGCTGAGGAACAGGGTAATGAAACACTCAGAATTCCAGATTCATCTACTGAGGCCAACCTTGAAGACAATTCAGAGGGAGATAAAAGAAAAGAAGAACAAGAAGATAAGTATGCATTAGCTATCTCCAAATCACTTGAAGAAGTCACAGAGGATAGCAAGACTCTTGAGATGGAGGAGAAACAAGAACCTAAGAAGGAAGATGTCATTCAAGAATTGGTACTATTACCTAATGTTACTCCTCTAGTATTTAGTGAAGTTAATAGTGCTGATACATCTTCTGATTAGATCCTTAATATAGAGGAGTGATAGAAGCAACCCTAAGGTGTGCTCACACAATGCTTTACACAGGACCTAGCTAGCCCTAGTCAGTTTAGGATCTCAATTTCCCTTTAGGACCACACTAGCCTCAAGAAACTAAGCCTAAGACTACTTCCAAATATTCTCTAAGAGTTCCAACTATTTTGTTTCACCTTGAAGGACATCCACCATTAGTTTTGTCTCACAATGCTTCACATTGGTTTTGAAGAATTCCAATCCCAAATCCTTCATACACATGCCACACATGCTACAAGTACCTTGTACACTCTTTATATGTCCATTATTCATCCATACATTCCAAATTCCATAGGTCTTCACTCCCCATTTATTCGAGTTCTAAAATTGCACCCAAATTGCTCCTATTAGGCCTAAAAGACCAATTAGCCATATCCAAAGGGTTTTTCAAGATTTACTCCTAAAACTTCCACACAACCACTAAAACCAATAGAGGATCTAGATTCCCTTTTGATAAACCTAAAATATTTTTAAGGTCTAAGGTCCCCAAGCCCTCCGTACACCTCTGTCCTCAAATGTAGGGCTATTAGGCCTATTTTTGCTCCTCACAAGCACTTCTTTGATTTCTATGTAAAAATCAATCCAAATGGATTGGATGGGTTTTTAAATCATTACTAGGGATATTTGAGACCCTAAAGACATTGAAAATACACTTTTTTTAGGACTCCCATGCACACCCTTGTCTCTGCATTCTTGTTTTCACCTACCATACACATAACTAGACTGTCCTAGATTACCCAGGGCATGGCTTAAAAATTATTAAATCAACTCTTTTGGCCTCCTTCCTACATATGTACACTATACAAAGGATCCCCTAACACATTTATTCAACCTTTTGAATTTCCTACTATTTAATTTCATGGGGGAGCCATAAAACTAAAATCTCCCTATACTAGACCAACAGACTACCTAGTTTTAAAACAATTTCCTACACCTATCAAATAAAATATACACTACTTTCTCTCTGAATGAAAAAGTATTAAATTAGTATATATTAAATGAATAAAAACCTAGATCATATATTTTAATCCATTAAAATAAAGAGAAAATCTAAAGAAGCTGATTGTACTCTGTTTACACAAAACTTGCTCTTTTGCTCTCCAAAAACTTGCATACATTCACTCTGTCTCAGGAAATGAGCCGTAGAGTGTCTAAAAATGCCTCCTCAACCATTTCAGGCCACTAGCATTAATTTCCCAATCCTATAATGGAGGGAATCCAATGTTGTCAAGTTGCATCCAACATTTGCAAAAAGTTGTAAATGTTGTCATGATAACTTTTAGCATCTTTTGCATTTATGATGAAAACTACATTTTAGGTCCTCTAACCCATTTAGTTTGATGAAATAACATCATTTATGTGTCCTTAAGAATATTTATACCTCTACATAGGTCTTGGACACATTTAGACCTCATTTCCCAACATTAGACCAAACTAAGGACTAAAAGCAAATAACAAAAACTAAGATGAAATTAGCACTAACCACTAATCGATATAGTCACACACAAAAAAAAGAACATCTAAGGTTTTAAGAAAGAACACACTGACCTAGCTAAGGCCAGTTATAATCCAAAACTTACTAGGGCCTTGAAGATAGCCTAGGTGCTCCTGCACCATCCTCCCCTAATGAACATATTTCAATCCACCCTTGGATTGAGTAAGTTGAGATCAATGCCCAAATTTTTAAACTCATGCTCCTTGATCCACACTCCATTTTCATCTAGTTTTCCTTTCCACTTTACTAAGTGTTCTTGGTACTCCTTCTTTCTGGTCCTCTTGTAGACTCTAGAATCTAGAATTTTCTCTACTTGCTTGAAATGTGTAGATGAAAAATGTAGTTCTTCCACTTCCTGTATAACTTTATTCAAAATCTAATCTACATCTAGGATTGGGCCTTTATATAGAAATAGGTCTGCAACATTAAACACTAGTAATAAACCCATATCTTCCGAAAGTTCTACCTTGTAAGCATTGGCTCCATATTTGGCCATTATAACACATGGGCCAATTATTCTCATTTGAATTTTATGTGGTGTTCCTCTCTGAAGTCTTTCCTTGTTGAGGTGAACCATTACTAGATCTCTTACTTTGAAGTGGACATTTGTTCTTATCTCACCCACTTTAGTCTTGTTCTTCTATGTATTGTTAATGAGTGTCTTCCGGACTATCTCATGAAATTCTTGCATAGAATGTGTAAAATAATCAACATAGCCCCTCCCCTTGGATCCATCCTTTAGATCTCTGAGCTCATAGATTCCTCTTGGATGAAGGCCATAGACTATCTCAAAGGGACATTTTCCTGTAGTCCTATTCACTATTTCATTGTAGGTATATTCTTCTTTCCCACTGAGTTAGTCCCAAACTTGACCATACTCTTTGTTAAAAATCCTAGGACATTTCCAAGAATCTTATTGAATACCTATGTTTGACCATTAGACTGAGGATGGTTTGCTGATCCAAATGAAAAGTTAGTTCAAAGTTTTTACCACAGAGTCTTCCAAAAAAGACTCATGAACTTGGTGTCTCTGTTAGATACTATACTTAGTGATAATCCATGAATTCTAACAACCTCCTTGAAGAATAGGCAAGCTATCTGAATGACATCATTTGTTGTCTTTCAAGGTAAAAAGTGTGCCATTTTACTAAATCTATCCATAATAACATATTTGTTTTGGGTAACCCAACTACAAGATCTATGCTCAGACATTCCCATGGTTTGGTTGGAATGGTAAAAGGTTGGTACAGGCTAGCATTAGTAGATGTTCCTTTGGCCTTTTGACAGATAACACAACTTTACACATATCTCTTAACATCCAAATTCATCTTGGGCTAGAAGTAGAATCTTTGGACTAATTCTTGACTTTTATTAACAACAAGATGGCCACTAAGTACACCATTGTGTTTCTCCTGTATTAGATTCTCCCTAATAGACCCAATAGGGACACATAATTGACTCCCTTTAAACAATATAGCACTCTGTAAAGTATACTCAGAGTATTGACTATGAAAGTGATTTTTATACTCTTGACATACCTTGTAAATGTCTACAAAGTCCTCATCTTGACCATATACGTCTTTGAAGTTATCTATTCCGATACTCTGTAGTTGAATTTCTTGGATAGTCGATGCTCTTCTGCTTAAAGAATTTTCAATCTTGTTCTGTAACCCCTTCTTGTGCTTGATGTTGAAAGTGTAAGATTTTAGGTACTCAACCCACTTCATATGCTTGTGACTCAATTTTTCTTGTGAGTTCAACAAGTTCAACACTTGATTATCTGGATAGACTATGAACTTCTTTGGAAGAAATTAATGCCTCCATTTTCTTAGTGACTCGACCATAGCATACATCTCTAGGTAATAAGAAGAATATTTCTTCTTAGCTTCACTTAGTTTCTAAGAGTGGAAGGCCACTGGTCTTCCCTCTTGGCTCAAGACTGCAACAATGGCTACATTGCTGGCATCACATTCCACTGTGAAGAGATTTTCAAAGATTGGAAAAACCTAAATTGGTTGGGTTTCAATATTCTTTTTTAGTATTTCAAAACCATGGTAATTTTGTTCATTCCAAATAACCTTAGTCTTCATGCCTCCTTTAATAGTGTCTAACATAGGAGCATAGATTGCACTAAATTTCTTAATAAAATTTCTATAATACCATTCTAGGCCATGAAAATTTCTTACCTCAGTGATTTTCCTTAGAGTAGGCCAGTTGATGATGGCATCCAATTTGCTAGGATCCATCTTTAAGTTACCTTGAGATAGCATAAATCCAAGGTACACCAATTCTTGTTTGATGAATTCACACTTTTCCAAGTTAATCATCAAATTCTCCTCATTTAATTTTTTGAAAAAGTATTTCTAGGTGTTTGAGGTGCTCTTCCCTTGTCTTACTATAGATGAGTATGTCATCCAAGTAGACCACAACAAATTTACCAATATGATCTTTAAGAACTTTATTCATCAACCTCATAAAAGTTGATGGAGCATTGAAAAAGCCAAATGGCATGAAAAGACACTCATACAGTCGTTCTGTTGTCTTGAAGGATATTTTCCACTCATCACCTTCCTTTACCCTAATTTGAGGATAGCCACTCTTTAGGTCTATCTTAGTAAAATATCTTTCTCCTCCTAGACAGTCCATTAGGTGTTCTATCCTACGGATAGGGAACCTATACCTTATTTTAATCCTATTGATATTTTTGGAGTCCATACATAACCTCCAAGTTCCTCCCTTTTTGGGTGCTAGGATAGTAGGTTAGACACATGGGATAATACTTTTCCTAATAAGGCCTTGTTCTAGGAGCTCTTGGATTTGTCTAGTAATTTCCTCATTCTGTTGAGGAATCATTTTATAGGCTGCCTTATTGGGTAGGGTAGCTCTAGGGATTATGTCTATTTGATGGCTTACTAACCTCTTAGGTGGCAGGGATGAAGGTTTTCCCTCACTGACTATGCCTTGGTACTTTTGTAGCAACTCCTGCACTTCCTTTGGAAACTTTGTCTTCTCCACTGCTCTTTCTGCATTCTCTTCTTTTGGTTTCAAGATTAAGGAAAAAAAAAATCCCTCTCCTTTTTCCAAAGCCTCTAAGAACACTTTTTCCCTCACCATATGAACATTAGGACTAGTAGACTTCAATATTGCATCCTCCAATGGTGACTGAATTTTGAAAGTTATTGTTGTGGTTCCACAATAGACGCCCCATTTTAGCCACTTGGCCTAATGGGGACCCCCTTTTTTGGGTCTTTCAGCCTTTTCTTTTGGTGGTTTGGAGTTCTGAGGGTAAACCTAGCTAGGTACCTAGTAAGTCACATTTTGGGCCCCTGGTGTGCTCCTGATAGTTGGATGCCAGTTTTGGTTTCCCTTTAAGATTTTCCTTCCTCACCTTTTGTCCCTTTCCTTTTGAGTTCAGCTTTAGGGTTTAGTTTTTGTTAGTGTTTTTTTTGTTGAAGTCCACTTTGGACTTAGTCTGTTTTTTCCCTTTTGAGACTTTTGGAGTTGTGGGGTTACTAGGACCCCCGCAACCCTAAAGGCCCAAATGCCCAATGCAACTCACATCCATCAAATTAACTTAGGCCATAGTTTCATGTTTTCAAACTTTCAGAGTCTGAAACTCTGAAAATAACCCCTTGCGAATGGCTCAGGCTTGCCAGTCCTCACACCTTCAGGGTAATCATAGTCTTTGAATCTAGAACTCTGAAAGTGTTGCCACGCTCCGAAAGTCCAATTTTTTTTTTGCCAGCCACAATTTTGGGTTTTCAAAATTTTGCATTTTGAGATCCTTTTGGACTGGAAAGGTCCAAAAGTCAGAAAAGTGTAGTGAGCTCAAAGTCTCAGATTGTTAAAGGTATTTTCGGGGGTTTTTTCTATGTTTTAGTTTTTGTATTTTTGGAAGTCTTCAGGGCATTTTGGGGGCTTAACTCTGTGTGGAGGAATTTTCCTTTGGATTTGTCCTCCAGGAACTAAATCTAGAACTCATGGATACCTTTCTAGAAAATTAAATTGTTCACAATTACAAGCTAGGGGCAAGAAGTTATGATGTCTCGAAGTAGACCTAATTTTGTATATAATGTTTTGTATTTTTGGTAGATTTTCTGGTCTGAATTTGTAATTTGGATCATCATAAGAGTGGTTGCTTAGAGTAGTTTCTTGTTTTCAATAACATGCTACTAAAACATGCATTTGCATATAGGATGCAATGATAAAAAATCCTCAACCAGTTAAAAGAATGTTGGAAAAGACAACAGCCATGCCAATGAAGTATCATTTCAAAGGATACCACACCCCCACTAAGGTTGTCAATTTTCATGAGAAATATTTGCAAAAAATGTTCCAATTCAAAGAAAATATGAAGAAAATCATGAATGGCATTGGAGAAATTTAGAAGTTTCAAGCATGCCTTTCTAGGTTTAGGGAGAGGCAATAGGAGAAGCTAAATTTATAAAGTTTCTTAGTTCTGATGAAGTCTAAGAAGTTGCAAAGAGATTTTGCAAAGCTGTCCTGCCAAAAAGGTCATTTTGGATTTATCCATTTTTCAGTCATAAAATTTTTGGAGTTTCGGAGATGTCCACAACCCTGAAACCCCAAAATGCCCAAAACCCGTAAATGCCGAAAGTGCAAAAATCCTGAAACCGCAAAAAGAAAAACACCCTAAAATGTCGAAAGTGTTGAAATGCCAAAATGTCAAAATGCTGAAATGCTGAAAGTGCCGAAATCCCAAAATGTCAAAATGCCGAAATGCAAAAAGTGCTAAAATCCCAAAACCCCGAAACCCAAAAATCCTGAAAATTTTTCCAGACTTAGTCAAATTTTGCAAAATGAACATTTTTGACACAACCATTTTTTTGAAGAAACAACTTTTCATACTTAGCCATTTTTCAGAGGATAGTTTTTCAGCCTTTTCAGCCTCTGAAAGTCCAAAATTTTGGGGGTCCCCATTGTGGTTCCACACTTAGTAAAATTTGGATTTTATTTTTGAAGGAGTAAGGGCCCCCTATTAGTTCCCACTGCAACAAGAGCCTCAGATGAAGATTCCAAGGGAGAAATTCAAGATCAAGAAGAAGACTCCAGTTGCATGCAAAGAAACCCCATATTCTTTCTCTTTCTTTTCTTGACAAGTTTGATACCTCTTGCATGGACAAACTAGTTGTAAATGGATTAAAAATCCATGCAAGTTATCTAGTATCAGTTAGGAATAGTTTTCCTTTAGCAAAGTTTTAGTTTTAGTTCATTTTCATTAATTTAGAGTGTCTGACGCCCTAATTTTGGCATTCAGAGTTGTAGATCATAACTCTATATATTGTAATCAAAAGAAATGTAAAAAGGGTTGAATTATTAATGCAATAAAGATCTACATTTGGTGCTTCATTCCTGGTGTGTGAATTTCTGCTACCTATGAGAAATTATTGAATATATGCTTGCATTATTCATTATTTTCAAAGACCCTCTTGTTTATTGTGCTTCAAATTCGCGTTTCTTTATTTGGACTTTGTTGTTGTTTGCTTACCTTGATGTGATGAATGTGTGGAAGAAATCATCTTTAGGATTAATGATAAATCTATCTTGTGGGTGCGCACATCTTTGTGCCTTCACAATTTGATAGATTTTGAATATCTTGCACGAGTGAATACATCTTCTCTCAAAACGCTTGCATCCATAG
Organism: Thuja plicata; assembly: GCA_018584345.1. Classification (NCBI taxonomy): domain Eukaryota; kingdom Viridiplantae; phylum Streptophyta; class Pinopsida; order Cupressales; family Cupressaceae; genus Thuja; species Thuja plicata. The sequence goes on along the minus strand of MU223575.1, from coordinate 4,711,945 downwards.
GGTAGTTAATTGTGACTTTGTCTGATTTATATGCTTCATGGGTTTGCTCCAAATCTCCCCATCATTCAATTTGCAAGGAAGAGTTTACAATGGTTTATGTCCGTAGGATTTCATTTTCAGCCATTTTTTTCATTTCTCATTACTCTCTTCTCTATTACATCCTGTCTTCAATTCTAAAAAATCATCATCTTGGAAAATACAAAATTGCATTTTATTTACAACACCCATATATGTTAAAATGGAAAATACCAAAAAGAACTAAAGTGTTTTGTAGTTTGATGTCTTGAACATACCAGCAAAGGCCTCCTCATGAACATTCACATTTATCTTCAACTGAGTAACCAAGCAGGTTGTGACCCCACCCAAGAGAACCTTGGGAATAACTCCTTTATTCTTTGAAGAGAGGAAATCAAATCTCAAGATCCTAGCAAGTTGGATTGTGTCAAAGTAACGCTCAACAAAAGTGGCACTAGAAGGAGGGCCAAATTAAGACTCAATATAAAAACAACTTAGCAATCAAAGCATTAGTTGTATGTGAACCCTCCATCATCACACCAATAGAAGTGGCACTAGAAGGAGGCCTCAAGACTAAAAAAATGGATAACATCAGATCTTTCTCACCATACAAATTTAAGTGAGTGCTTAGATCATCTCCAAAAAGAGGCGAGTTCCTTAAACTCACTCATCACTGTAGAGCTCCTAGAGGAAAAGGAAATTCAAGAGAGAACCCCTCTCACCATCACACTAGGCCATAGAATCTGCCTAGAAAACAATCACACATCGTTGTCCTGACTATCCTCGTAGCTATAAACCAAAATTAGAACTTAGAAATCAAAGTATTGGTGGTATGCAAACCCTCCATCATTACACCAACAAAAGTGGTGCTAGAAGGAGGGCCGAATTAAGATTTAGTCTGAAAACAAATTAGAAATCACGGAATTGATGGTATGAAAACCCTCCATCATCACGCTAATAAAAGTGGCGCTAGAAGGAGGGAAAATCAAAGGATTTCATGGTTACATGCACACTTGAATGGGTTGGATCTTGAGGAGATCTAGCTTCAATGGGTAGTCCTTTGTGTATACCAGGAGGTTTCCATGAGACTCCTTTACATGCACACAATAGGAATCCCTTTTTCTTCCCCAATAATGGGTAAAATGCTGCAAACCATGTAAGGATTTGCAAGGATCTAATGCTTTTTCTTAAAATTGAGCATGCGGATGTTGTTTTCAATATATTTGTAAAAAAATTTAAAGGTGTAGCACTCCAATGGTATGCGAGTATTTCATCCAATTCTATTTTCTCATGGGTTGAATCAAAGGATTTATTCTTAATTAAATTTGATCTTAATGTGAGTGCTCAAGATTCTGTATTCTATTTTGTTTTTGTAAGAAGGACGCCTCAAGAGTCTATTGCCCAATTTAATCATTGATTCCTTCTCATGTATCAAAGGCTCCAATATTCAAAAAGGATGGTGTGTGATTTGAGGTTAAAAGAACATTATTTATAGTGTTTGGATGTCTCATTTGCAAGGATAGTTAGATCTTTGGGTGAGATTACTACCTTACATGATTCATTTAGCAAGGCTCTTTTCTTGGTACAATGTGGATGCGATGTTACAAATGGTATGAATGGTCCAGATGGAAGCTTCAATATGCAATTCATTGAATGTTTCCAATCGTTGCATCCCTATGTCAATCCACTCAACACATAAAATATGCTACAATCATCCCATGCAATCAATTATAGCCCACCTGATATCCAAATGATACAATTAGCCAATAGAAATAATCAGACCAATCATTTTCAAGATCAGAGTTGGAGTCAAAATTATCATACTAAAACATTGGATGAAATAATTTCATTTCCCAATGATGGTAATTTGAATATATTGTCATATTATTGTCATACTCCAACATTTGTTGCATAGATCCATGATGATTATTCAAAAGGAGAGCTTTTTGGCCAGCCATATGAGCATGATAAAAGGTGCAACAATGAAGATGAAATGGGTCTAAAAGTTTACAGCAATCAAGAAATCAGTTTACCAAATGATTTTTCCACAAATATCAGTCATGAGGTATCAGGACATGACAAACAAACCCAGGAGGATGAGACATATTCAATGCTGCCCTAGAATTATCGTCACGAACAATCAACAAGTAAGAAATATTTGACATCTTTACAAGGTAATTTTGATGTCTCTTTTGAGGTTGATAAAGGTTCAAAAATTGAAGATGAAGATACTCATAATCTTTGTTGGGTGGATATTCCACTCGAGCGAAGTAGATTGAATGAGAGGTTGCAAGGATTAGGTATTGCTATGACATTATCAAATTTTTCATGGATGGACGGATGTAGGATACACCTCACAAATCAACATTGTATGGTGGATTTCGTTGTTTTCATTGGGAAGATGGACTTCTTTTTTAAAGGACAGATGATGATTGAAGAAGTATTAATCCCTGTAGAGGATCATTGGGATAATCAATCAAGGAAGGAAAAATATGAATGTGATCAAACCCATGAGACTTTAGAAGATAGTGGCTTGCCTGATGAGGAAGTGAAAGTGATCAACATACAAAAGAATGATGATGAGACAATTGAAAATGATACAAAGAATGAAATTATAAACATATTTATAGACATTTTCTTGTTAAATGAAAAAGAAGAAGTCTATTCTCATGAAATCATGAGTGGTGATGCCCTTTATTGTTTGAATTCTAATCATGATGAAAATAAAATGTGGGAGACAAAATTATTTCAAAAGGATGATCAAAGAGTTGTCCTAGGGTCTACAAAAAACACACATGGCCAACAATGTGGAACAAGGGACTTACCAATTGAGAAACAAGATGACTCTTCATCTCTATCATCGGATGAGGTAGATAAAGTTCTCAATCTGGTATCATGTTTGAGTAAATAAATGTCCATTTATGGGTATTCCATGCATATATCAGACCTTGTAGTAGCCAATTCATGTAGAGCTTATCCATTTGATCTACATCCAGAAGTAAGTTGTCCTGACTTCATGCTAGCTTGCAAAATTTCCTTGAAGGTACGAACAATTTTGAACATGTTTCTTTAAAGCTTGAGGGAGAAAATGATTTTATTAACGATGCTAATGATTCTTACAATTAAAACATCATGATTATGATTGAATTTGTTGGTCCTAATGAGGTTAAATGTCATGATCATTATTTAGGCCTAATGACGATTATAGAAAGGATCATAGTCTTGATGCTTTTCCTTTTGAGCCTTGTTGTAATGCCAGGTATAGTACATTGCCAATGCATATGTCTTCTTATGGTGTGCATGCAATTGATGAGGATGGAGTGGTGTACCTTTGGTTAAGACCACCATAAGAAGAAATCATGTTGTGTGAGTATACTCCCATGGTTGGGAAGTCACCAACTCAGGTTGTATCTCTCCATTATCCCTTAGAGTTTGATAATTTCTAGTTTGAATATGGTGCTAAGGGTGAATAAACTTGTTTGTGGATTAAACATGATCATGGAGAGTTGCCATAACTTATGATTTTGTATAATTTGTACCTAGAATTTGAACAAAACTTGTCTAAATTTTATTTTCCTGAGTGGGAAGATGAGTTTGAATTCCTCAGAACTATACAAAGTGTGTTATTTCTATTGCACGGAGAGGAAAATCAATTAACCATTAACTCATATGCTTTCTATTCTAAGTTTTTTTTATATAATTTATCTTTAGTTTTGAATAGGTAGGTGTTAGTTTTTTCTTTCTATTTTAGTAGGTAGTTTTGTTTCTTGTTTCTTACTTTTTTTGTGAGTGTGTCTTTCATTGTTCCTTTTGCTTGGTTGTTTTTTCCTTTTGTTTGTTGGTCTTTGGGTAAGTGTGTTTTTTTGGGGCTTTTCTCGACAAGTGGTCCATCCCAAATGGTCCTTGATGAGGGGAAAATGTATTTATTAGTAAAAATTTATAAAGAGATGTATCTTGCAAGAAGTTGTACACGGGGATCATAAATGGTAATACCTTTTTCTGGAAACCAAGGTGAGGTTCAATGTTGATCATCCTAAATCATGAGATATACATTGAAATATGAGATTGGTAATGTTGGCTTCTTGGGTGGTTGTTAGTCAGAACTAGCACCAACATGTTGATACAGGGACCCACCAGTCCCAAAATCCTTCTCCATCTACAACCTGACTAAAAAAAAAAAGAGAAAGGAAAGAGAGGACAAAAAGAAGAAGAAAGTGAGAGAAAAATGAATCATTCAAAGCAATGGTCACTATGGTGATCATAATCTTATACCAAGTTAACATAGTCTAAGAGTTGCCTAGGTTTATCAAAAGAAATAGAATGAAGGAATTCAAGAAGAAAAATACTCAAAAGAACAAGTGGCCTGAACCGATCACCAATAAAGAAAGAAGAAATAATTAAAAAGGGAGAATCATCTAAATATCTCTGCTTCAAATATAGTTAGAAGATAGAGAAGGGCGACTCTATCAATCTCTATCGGGGCTATGTACACCTGACTGACAGTAGAGAAAGGTTATATTGGGACTTAGGGGAAACTTTGTCAGGGCTATGGGCGTCTGACTGGCAGCAGAGATCTTCCTGGGAAGCCCTTGTCAACATTGTGAACGTTGGTTTTGGGTGATATTTGTTTAAGTTAGCTTCATCAAAATGTCAAAGGACTGAACACACAAGTGCACACACAGGAAAAAACAATAGAAGACTTCAATTTTGAGAGTTGGCAAAAGAATATTTCCATGAGTGGTACTTGGGTTCGGTTTATTGCAAGATGAGTTTCCAGAAGCTATTTGCTGATAATGAAATGCCTCAGCCATTTCTCCTTTTTTCTGAGCTATTTTTTGTGGTTCCACAATAGACACACCATTTTAGGCACTTGGCCTAATGGAAACCCCCCTTTTTTGGGTCGTTCAACCTTTGTTTTGTTGTTTGGAGCCCTTAGGGTAAACTTGGCTAAGTACTGTTACCCAAATTTTCCCATCCTATGCATTTTTGGCCATCCTCTGTGTTTTCCCGCCCAAAATGGCTAGGCCCCTTTTCAAATCTTGCTTTTATGTCATATCTTTGAGTTGCGCGACTGCACGACGAGCTGCCAATCACAGTCATCGCGCAATCGCGATCTATTCTTGCCCAAGTCTGATCCGTTCTAGACTGAGCGACGAGCTGAAGAAATGTGTTATCGAGTAGTCGCGAGTTGTTCCTAAGTTGTCATGTAGGGGCTCGTGAGTGTGCAACGAGCAGAAAAGAGGAGCTCATCGCTCAATCACTATAGTTGTCACATGAAAAGAAAAGAGGCTGCGGGTGTGCGATGAGCTGAAGGGTAATGTCATCGCGTACTCGCCGAGCAGAAAAAGATAAACAAAGTGTTGCTCACGAGTGCGCGATTAAGCAGGAAATGAGACCTTGTCGCTCACTCGCTGAGCAATTCATGCAAAGGAGAAATAGTCTGCGGGTCTACGACGAGCTGAAGCAGATATTGTCACGCAGTCGCTGTGCAATTAAAACAAAGTAAAGACTGCTCGTGACTGAGCGATTGACAAAAGAAAAGGCCTCGTCGCGCAGTCGCTGAGCAATCAAATGAAAGAAGAAATGGCTCGCGAGTGCGCGACCAAATGAAGAGAAGATGATGTCGCCCAGTCGCCGAGCAGTTTAAATAAAGTAAAAGGAGCTCGCGACTGCGCGACCAATAAAAGATAGCTTCTCGTCGCTTGATCGCGTGAAAATTTCAACAGTCAATGAGGTGTCTTCCGACTTTGCGATCGCCTTTGGTCGCATTGTCGCTAGAACCAAGCGCTGACTCAGATTCCCCAGTGTGCAACGGATTAACCAGTGGCTGTGTGATAGGTTGCATATGGCAGGTGGATGTGGGTCCTCAGTCGGGTGATCGCCAGATGGAGGAAGTTGATCACACGACTTAGCGACTAAGTGTTTCTTTGCCCCAGTCGCAGGATCACAGGAAGATTTAAGGGCAACCTCAATTTTTAAGTGATTAAATGCCAGCCGTCCGATGCAAAGCACAGATGATCCAACGGTGGTCGCGTGGTCGGGTGATAAAAGTGCCCTACGAGAAAAGTACTCTCGACTTAGCGATTAGTCCTTAGTCGGGATGTCGCTAGAAAGATTAAAGGCACATGCTGACTGATAAAAGGGATTCCCTGACTTGGCGACTAAGTGTTGTCGCATGGTCTCGAGATGAAGGGATAGCATCTGGCGATCAGGCGACAAGCCGTGACGGTTTAGGGTGACAGTTAGTAGCAGAGTCGCCAGAAGAAAGGTGAGTTAAGGAAAATGCCTCGCGACTTTGAAATTTCACAGTCGCCTTGTCGCTGGATCTTGGCTCGGGTTAAGCAGAGGTAAAAAGTGCTTTTTCACCAGGTCATGAGATTTAACTATGGTTAAGGTTTGATGCTCGCGACAAAGAGACCAACGGTCAGTCGTGTGGTCGCGGGACTTTGAATTTGAATGTTTGGCGGTAGATTTGGCACTGTGAACACCCGTCAGCCATGGTTTCTCTGTGCTCATGTTCCAGAACTGATCAAAAGGATCTAATTGCAGAGGGGCCATGCACAGAGAGTCTGTTGATCCCTGGAATAGATTTGTTCGACGTCGGTGGAGAAACAGAAGATTCAGAGACATGGAAGGAGATGCAGAGTCCAATCAAAAGTTATTGCTCTCGGGTGCAGTTGGCAGAAGGACATGGTCATGATCGATGGCTCATTGATGAGAGTTTGAGTGGCGGCCATGAAGGGTCACTTCCCGTCCTGGGGGACTATGATCAGTTGGTGAGCATTCATGACGGAGACTTAGTTGTAGAGTATAGCTGATTTTATCCAAGTTGCTTGTCCACGATGCGTAATCAAGTACAGGGATGGGTGCAAGTTAGAAAATCTGATCTAATTGATTCACTTGGTGTACATTTATGGCTAGATTAGATTTTGTCCTAGGGTCAATTAGTACATTGTAAATCTGTAACCCTAGTTAGGTTTTTAGAGACTCCTGCCTACGTGCATGGGAGTATTTAATGTTTTTGAGAGCCGTAGTGCTCAGATTTGGCAATTGCTAGGAGATTTTTCTCTTAGAGACCAGTTCATGGAAATCTCTCTGCCCTTGTGGTTTCCTGCATTTGTATTTCCCATTGATGATTAAGGCATGCTTGAAGTACTTGTGATATTTGTTCTATCCCTGTTTTCACTGTCTTGATCATCTCTTATTGGATTGAAG
>MU223575.1:4678727-4699596 GCA_018584345.1 Thuja plicata | reverse complement strand
GGATGTTTGTTTGCAGGTCATAGGTTGAGTCCATTGTTCAGACCCTCCTATGAAATACTTATGCAAGCATATCTAGTGAGTTGTGACTTATTAGACCTGATTCCTCCATTGGTTTCATTCCTCTATACTGAGATCCAAGCCCTAATTTCGGTGCATCACCTAGTAGGTAGTTTGCTTTCAGTCATTTCCCTTTCATGCAATCCTTCTATCCCTTTCCCTCAAAAAGTTTACTTTCCTGTTAAGAAGCAAATTAAGGTGATTATCCAAGAGCAACCAGCCTAGAACCTGGAGGTCTCATCTCGGTTAGCATAAGGTCCCACAACCTTGAGATGATTCCCATGTTATACTGGATTATCAAGACCAAGAGAGCTTGAGATCAGAGGTGCAAATTCAGGGTTTAATAGGTACCAAATACGTTAGATTGTGGGCCCCTGGTATGCTCCTGATAGTTGGATGCCAGTTTTGGTTTCCCTTTAGGTTTTTCCTTCCTCACCTTTTGTCCTTTTCCTTCTGAGGTCAGCTTTAGGGTTTAGTTTTTGTTAGTTTTTTTTTTTTGAAGTCCACTTTGGACTTAGTCAATTTTTTCCCTTTTCAGACTTTCAAAGTTGAAGGTTACTAGGACCTTTGCAACCCCAAAAACCTGAACGCCTGATGCCTCCCGCATCCTTGAAATTGACTTAGGCCTGAGTTTCATGCTTTCAAACTTTCAAAGTCCAAAACTTCTAAAATAACACCTCATGAATGGCTCAGGCTTGCCCAGTCCTCACACCTTTGGGGTCATCAGATTTTCCACTTCCAGAACTCCAAAAGTGTTGCAACACTCTGAAACACTAATTTTTTTGCTGCCAGCCTCAATTTTGGGTTTTTGAACTTTCGCATTCTGGGATACTTTCAGACTGCAAAGGTCTGAAAGTAAGAAAAACGTAGTGGGCTCAAAGTCTCAGATTGTTAAAGGTATTTTTTGGGGTTTTTACTATTTTTTAGTTTTTCACATTTTTGGAAGTCTTTGTAGCATTTTGGGGTGTTGAATCAGTGTGGAGGAATTTTCCTTTGGCTTTTTCCTCCAAGGACTGAATCTAGAAATCTTGGATACCTTTCTAGAAAAGTAAATGGTTCACAATTACAAGCTAGGGGCAAGAAGTCATGACTTCTCTAAGTAGAGCTAATTTTGTATATAATGTTTTGTAGTTTTGGTAGTTTTTCTGGTCCAAAATTATAATTTGGATCATCATAAGACTGGTAGCTTAGAGTAGTTTCTTGTTTTCAATAACATTCTGCTAACAAACGCATTTGCATATAGGATACATAGATGTCAAATCCTCAACCAGTGAAAAGAATGTCAGAAAAGACAAAAACCCTAGTAATGAAGTACCATTTCAAAGGATACCATACCCCCACTAAGGTTGTCAATTTGCATAAGAAATATTTGTAACAAATGTTCCAATTCAAAGAAAATCATGAAGAAAATCATGAATGGCATTGGAGAAGTTTATAAGTTTTAAGCATGCCTTTCCAGGTTTAGATAGAGGAAATAGGGGAAGATGAATTTATGAATTTTCTCAGTTCTGATGAAGTCCAAGAAGTTGCAAAGAGATTTTGCAAAGCTATCCTGCCGAAAAGGTCATTTTGGACTTATCCATTTTTTAGTCATAAGATTTTGAGATTTTTTGAGATGTCCACAACCCAAAAACCCTGAAATGTTGAAAACCCCAAAATGCCGAAAACCCTAAAATACCAAAATTGCCAAAATGAAAAAATGTTCAAATGTTGAAAGTGCCAAAATCTAGAAATCCAAAAATCCTAAAACCCCGAGTCCCCAAAATGCCAAAAACCCCGAAATGTCGAAAGTGTCAAAATGTCGAAATGCCAAAATGCCGAAAGTGTCAAAATCCCAAAATACCTAAATGGTGAAATGCCAAAAGTGCCAAAATCTCGAAACCCCAAAATCCCAAATTTTTTTACATACTTTGTCAAATTTGGCAAAATGAACATTTTTGACACTTAGCCATTTTTTTGAAGAAACAAATTTTCATACTTAGCCATTTTTCAAAGGCTAGTTTTTGGCCTTTTTGGCCTCCGAAAGTCCAAAATTTTGGGGGTCCCAAATATGGTTCCACACTTAGTCAAATTTGCACTTGGCAAACTTTGGAGTAGAGGTCAGGGTCTGAAATTCTAGGTGTTTCCAGCAAGATGACCTTTTTGCATGGAGTTTGAGCTCCATATTAGATGGGTGTCCAACTGGAGTTCATTTTTGAAGGACTAAGGGTCCCCTATCAGTTCCCACCGCAAGGATAGCCTCAAATGAGGATTCCAAGGGAGAAATTCAAGATCAAGAAGAAGACTCTAGTTGCATGCAAAGAAACCCCATCTTCTTTCTCTTTCTTTTCTTGATGAGTTTGATCCCTCTTTCATGGAAAAACTAGTTGTAAATGGATTAAAAATCCATGCAAGTTATCTAGTATCAGTTAGCAATAGTTTTCCTTCATAAAATTTTTAGTTTTAGGGTATGTGCAGGATCATGGTATGCCAAACCAGGCCCTTAAGTGGGAATGAAAATTTAGAAAATCAGGTTTAGGAAAGTTGACGTAAAAACTTGAACGAGTTATCAATCTTATATAAAAAATGTGTAAGAAGAGAATCTGTAGAAAATTGAATTTAGTTTCGTTCATACAAGCCATTTGTTTTAAAAAAATATTCTATATGGTTAAATTTCAAATTTATATTCAATGGTATGAAAATTTTAGGAAAAAGATAAGAAGTAGGTGTAGGTCTGACTACCTTAAACACAATAAAATGATAATATTTTTTTACAAGATTATAGATATAAGTAGTAGACACATGTACAGATGTGATGCATACTTTTTTGTAATTTTTTTTCTAAGTAAATAATCAATTATGATTTTTCTACTACAACTTTTCCCGAATATAAAAAATTTCGTGTCTGACCACCTTAACTTACTCTAAACTTTATCAAATTGAAATTTTTTAATTTTTTATTGTAGTAGGAAAAGCATAGAATGATAGCTATTTTTAATCAGTATATCAATCAGAACTAAAAAGATAAGAAGTAGGTGTATGTCTCACCACCTTAAAACAATCAAATCATAATCTTTTTTTATTAGATTCTATATATAAGTAATAGAATCATGTACGGATGTGACGCATATTTTTTTGGAAATTTTTTTCCAAGTAAATACTTATTTATGATTTTTCTTCTACAACTTTTCTAAAATATTAAAATCTCATGTCTGACCACCATAACTTAGTCTAAACTTAATCAAATTGAATTTTTTTTCTTTTTTTCCTATATTAGGTGAAGCATAGAATGTGACACATGTTTCAGATTTAAAAAATGTTATACCATTTGAAAGTTATAGATATTTTTCAATCAGTCTACCAATCAGGACTTCTTTTTCACATCGCCACTTTTTGGCACACCGTGATTATGCACATACCCTTTAGTTCATTTTCATTATTTTATAGTCCCTGATGCCCTAATTTTGGCATTCAGAGTTGTAGATCAGAAATCTATATATTGTAATCAAAAGCATTTTGAAAAGGGTCAAATTCTTAATGCAATAAAGATCTACATTTGGTGCTTCATTCGTGGTGTGTGAATTTTTGATACCTATGCTAAATTATTGAATTTATGCTTGCATTATTAATTATTTTCAAAGAGACTCTTGTTTGTTATGCTTCAAAATCGTGTTTCTTTAGTTGGAGTTTGTTATTTTTTGCATACCTTGCTGTGAAGAATATGTAGAAGAGATCATACTTGGGCTCAATGATAAATCTGTCTCATCAGTGCACACATCTTGGTGGCTTCATGATTTGATAGATTTTGAATATCTCACTATTGGCAAGTTGACTTCCTTAGGAAGCATGACTTATTCTGTGTTGTCAATCATGGCAACAAAGTCATACTTAAGTTCTGTAATGAAAGGAAAATGACTAAGTGTGAAAATAGGGCAGACAGACACATACATAGATCAGTACATCAGTGTACATGTTAGAGATCACACCAGAACATGTGTGCTTAGGTATATACTCTATGGTATATATACATGCTAGATCTAGACATGCAGAGTATGGAACATCAGTATAGAAAAGTTACGGGCAGATTAGTAGACCTACAGTCTAGGAAATAGAGCATGGAAGCCGACTACAATTTTGATCACCGTGAATTATTTTGTAATGTAATGGCTAAGAACCTTTAGTTATAAGTTTGTATTAATTTAATTAATGTTGTAGTAAACACGCTTAGGCTGACTTGTTTGGAACCGTTGTATATTTTGGTTTAAAGGCCGACTAGAGTCTTGTTTTGGGTCAAGCCTATTCAATTGTAAACATATAAGTATGTAATGTAATGTTATGTTACAAGTGTCGATTATTATGTATGAGGAAGATATAGATGAGTAGTATAATGAAGTGAGAAGATGATATATCTCTTTAAAGGTGTAAGAGCATCCACACATACACAAAACTGATCAGACAGTAGTGTCATTACAACGGTTCATTTTGATATAGTGCATATCAAAATTCAGAGGGTTGTAGCATTCATCTTATTGGGTAGTGAGCCTAGGCAGTGAGCCATATACCTTTAACAGGGTTTTTTAAAAGACTCCTAACATGGTCAAACCTTTAACTAGGTCATTGTACTTAAATTTGTAAAGACTGCTTCTAACAGGGCAAAGGAACTTTAAATATAGGTTCATTATACCTAGTACAATATTTGTGGGTACTAATCCCCACCAGATTTTTCCTCTGATCAAGGTTCTCCGTAATCATATCATGTGTTATGTGTTCTTGTGTTATGTTTTTTTGGATGCACATTTGATATATGTTTAATTGGAAAAATAAAATTAATAGATAAACACTAATTCACCACCCCCCCTCTCAGTGTTTCTAACAATTGGTATCAGATCTCTGGTCCTCTGAAATAAAGTTTAACAACTTGAGGAGAACATGGAATCATCTGAAGAAAAACATTTGAAAAATAATCTTGAAGCAGCTCTCGAAGACCTTGGCAGATCTGAGAAGGAAAATGAAGAACTAAGATTGAAAAATGATGGCTCTCAAATACTTATTAAAAGCCTAAGAAAATATCTGAAAGATTGTTCTACAAGTGATCTAGGACAAATGGTCAAAAATATTAATGAAGAGAATAAATCTCTAAAGGATAAACTTGAATATCTAGAGGAACAACTTACAAATAACTAGAACACCATTGAAGACATGATCAAAGAAAGAAATAAATTGGAAGAAGAACTTTTGCAGGCAAACATGAAAGTATTGGAATTGGAAAACATGAAGAAGAAGTTGGAATATGAATTAACAAAAGCAAAAGAAAAGATTTATAAACTTCACACAAGTTTTGATTTGATTCAATCCCAGCTCAATGCGCAAAGGCAAAAAGGGAACACTAGTGGTCTTGGATTCAGTACAACACAAGATGAAATCAAATCATCACAAAAGAGAGAAAAAACACTTGAAGCATCTTCAGAAGCTAAGAAAGTTAAATATGCTACAGAGGTTATATCTGAACCACCTAAAAGAGAAATCAAGCAAGTTAATAGAACTTGTTATGCATGCAATAAACATGGGCATTTGGCAAGAGATTGCAAAGAGGTAAGACCTTTTAAAGGTTATTGTTACTCCTGCAATAAGTTTGGTCATAGGGATATTCCTTGCAGAACAAGTCAAAGAAATCAACCTCAGTAAAATCATAGGAATATGAATCAAAGCAATCAAAGAAATCAACTCTCAAGAAATTTGTAGAACATTACATGTCAGATATGCAACTACAATGGACACACAACAAATCAGTGCATCATGATGAGAAAGAACATCAGACCTCCTATCATTTATCACACATTTGGAAAGGCTGGACATATCACAAAGTTTTGTAGATCCAAAACTCAGAAACAAGAGGATCCTAAAAATTCATTATTTGAAGAGAAAGGAGAAGTCAATTTTGTCAAAGAAAATGAAGATTCAAGCAAAATATGGGTTGAAGTTAAGAAGGACAATAATGTTGACAAAGTAGTTGATGCATCCATAGTGGATGCACCCTCTACTTCCGCTTGAATACACATTCTTTGTCTAAGGGGGAGCTATTCTAGCTCAGGACCCCTGCACGGTTGGTGTGCTCACTTCAGAGTATGCGCCTTTGGATTAATGGTTAAAAGAATAGATTACAGCTATATGCATTCACAAATTATCTAAATTACATCGAGATCAAATTTTGAATATCACTGTGTATGGTTGCAAGCATTAAATGCAATAGATTGTATAAAAAGAAATTTGTGGTCGATCGTTTTCACATTTACATTCGATAGCACAAAAATTGAAGAGCATTGGAGCACTAATAAATCAAAGCACGAAGGCATAACAGTTTGGCAATTGGAGCGAATGGATAATCAGTTTGAAATGGAGCCCTAGCCATCACGCCATTTAAGAATTTCATGGAAACCCTACATAAGCAAACACCAAGGAAGTATGGTGACCCCAGTTGTGTTTGATGTAAAAAAAAGTAAGAGGTTCATATTTAAGAAGAATCCATTCAAATCCATACTGGATGATGTGGAAGGGGCTTTCTCCAAAACCCTGCTTGGTTTTGTTCACGTAGAAGATATCCGTGCATACATTTATTGTAAGAAAGAATCATTAGGAGATGCTAATATAGCCTCTCATATGGCATCAAGGTTAAATAAGGATTTCACATTCAAAGATGAGTTTGCGCACTTACAAGATAACCCTATTGTTGAGTATTTGAATGCGCATGAGTTTGAAGAACCAGAATGGGTAAAAATTTTGTTAAGCAAAATTCATGATGATCTTTTCTGGATTGGAGATTTCCCTGTTCACATCACTATATAACTAATCCATCAGTTAACGAGACTTCTAATGACTGGACCAGTGTTTCCAACTAGTAAGGATTTCAAGAAACAAATTGATCAAGTTTGTTTGTCTAGGAGTGATAGGCGCAGAATGACAGTTGACCCTATCAAGGAATATGACATTAAACTCATGACAATGATACTTGGATAAAAGTTTCAGCAAGCAAGTAGGTTGAATAGTGTCTCTGCAGCAACAGTACTTGTAGCTATCAAATAGTAAAGGATAACACCCAATACAACTTATGTGAGATCTTGCATGGTCAATTGATTGACAATATCAGAATCATCAATCATGACAGGAGAAAAACATTCAGGTTTGGATCTCTGATCATCTATTTGTATTACCATATAGTTGGAAAGGTTGTAGACCTTTATCTAGACAAAGGAAAACCTACAAGGACTCAGATATCTCTTAAGGCCATAGTAGACAATAGTGCGAGAGATGCAATGAATATGGATATAAAAATATTTAGGGTCAAAATGCAAAACAGGTTCAGACTATGTGAGAAGATAGTTGACAAATACAAGGATACAATATGCTTTATGGTAGAGACAAATTGCACATGCATGGTGGATGTTGAGCCTAGAACTAAGTGGATTCATCCACTAGGGTATGAAGTGGAAGACCATGTATTAGAAGGATATGCGCAAGTCTTATTGTCAACACCCAAAGACCTTAATGAACCTAGATGGGGCACTTATAGAGAAAAGATCGACGAAGTGGATATTGAACTACAACTTGTTGTTAACAAAAGGAAAGCATCCAGAATAACATCCAACATTCTGAAAAAGCATGGAGTCACACAAGAAGATTTGGATAAGGCAAAAGAAGCCAAAATTGTTAAAGAACTTGAGCAGAAACATGCACAAGTTAAAATTGATAAAACTGTTGAAACTCAGAAGAAGAATAAAAATAAAAAATGAGGAGAGTGCCACTGTACCTACTACCACAATTGATCTAGATACATATCCACCTTCTATACCTAGCAAGAAACCTAGAGGAAGGAAGCAAGAAGCTACAAATCACCCATCCTCAAGGAACACTCAGAGCAAAGCTAAAAATATTCAAGCTCCTCCTGAGGTAGGTTTCAAATCCAGTCTAAATATCTTGAAGAATAGGATTATAAATGAAGGAAGATTGGATACATTATCAAAAGTTTATGACAAGTATCAAGAAATTGATAAGATTGAGATACATTCTATGGTCAGATCTCATATGATCAAGTTTAAGAAATCAGTTCTTGAACTTAAGACAGTGATACTAGATCAATTATGGAACTTGTTGGAGATAATGAAAAGACATGCTATAGAAGAGGACATGAAGATTAGAGAAGAAACTTTGGATACTCTTCTCATTGTCTGTTCACATGATGACAAGGCTATTCTGTTAGACCTAGTAAAGCCTCATCTCCATAGTAAGACAAGAACTCTTCAAATTATGAACAAAGAGTATGAGAAGGTTGGAAAGGAGACTAAAAAAGCATTTGCACAAGTATTTATGGATAGACACATGTATCCACCAATGGTGCCTACAGCAAAAGTTACTCTAGCTCCTCAAAAATAGGCTACAACTCTAGTAATTTAGATTGCGCCCATGATAGGTCCACAGGCTTCAGCGCCCACATTGATAATAGCCTCTAAGACAAATAAAGATACAGTGGATACTATAGTAATTGATGATGTAAAAATATCTATGATAGCTTCTGATAATGATATGGATAAAGTTGATGAAACATTTGTAAACACCGAGGAAATGGACATTGATGACACATCTCTACAATAGCATGAAGTTCCTCTCATTGATCCAATAGAATTGGATAAGGAGAAAGATACTCAAGGTAATGAGACACCAGTGAAGGAAATTCATGTCAAAATTGAATGTGTAGATACAAGCCAGAATACTATTTTCTCACCATCCACTCAACCATCCACCTCATTGTTGTCAAGGTTAACTCCCGATTCAGCAATTTTGGATGCATGGGGAGAAGAAGACCTAATCAAGATTAGCTTCCTTGCCATGGAAAAGACAAAAGAGAAACAAGTGATGAGGAACCCTCACTTCTTGGAAAAAGTGAAAATCTTGAATGACTTAGTGCCTACTGATCAGAAAGTAGCCAAAGTACAATTAGTTGAAGATGTGGACAACATCTTATCAAACTTCAAAACACATTTCACTAGCTTAGTAGAATCAGCTACTAAGACTGTAGAAGATGAATACAAGGAGAGACTAAATGAATTGGTAAAGAACTTTACCTTAGATCTGAACTCCCTAAAGATTGGGCTATCTATACTTAAAGAGTTGGTAGCAAAAGGCAAGAAGGTTATTGCAAATTGCATGAATAGAGTGAATCTCACCTCTGAGCACACTAAAAAGATAGTAGAAGCCAAGGAAATGGTGGATAACATAAGAAAATCAATTGAAAACTCCACACAAGATATGAACATATGCAATAATGTCTATCAAGGTCAGCTAGACAAAATTGAGAAGGCAAAATTGGAAATTAGCAAGATCAGAATAAGAAAAACTCAGTTGAGTAATGCACTTGCACCATCTCTAGCAGTTCTTAATGAGAACATAAAACATATTGATAACACCATATAGACATATGATCAAGGTCCTTGCATGGATCTGATAAAAATGGAGAAATTGACATATGCTTTATGTACGCATCTTCATACAGTTGATGCAATGAAAGTCTTTTGGCAGAAAGAGATTCAATCTCTTCAAGTTGTGTACTTGGAAGCTTACATGGAGTAAGTATGCTGAAGACTTATATTTTTTGCACACCTTTGTCATTAATGTCAAAGGGGGAGTAGTATAGAATGTGTATATGCAGAGAAGTATATATGTATATATCATTAAGTATTATGATATACAGTCATTTTTTTTGTATGAAGTCATTTTGAGTAACTTAGCCACATTCCTTTGTTGCCATAAATGACAAAGGGGGAGATTATTTGCAAGTTGACTTCCTGAGGAAGCATGACTTATTCTATGTTTTCAATCATGGCAACAAAGTCATACTTAAGTTCTGTCATGAAAGGAAAATGACTAAGTGTGAAAACAGGGTAGACAGACACATACAGAGATCAGTACATTCACGCACTTGTTAGAGATCACACCAGAACATCCATGATTAGGTATATACTCTATGGTGTATATACATGCTAGATCCATATGCACAAAGTATGAAACATCAGTACGGAAAAGTTACAGGCAGATTAGTAGACCTGCAGTCCAGGAAATAGAGCATGGAAGCCGACTACAGTTTTGATCAGCATGAATGATTTTGTAATGTAATGGCTAAGCGCCTTTAGTTATAATTTTGTATTAATGTAATTAATGTTTTAGTAAACATGCTTAGGATGACTTGTTCAGAAGTGTTGTATATTTTGGTTTGAAGGCCGACTAGAGTCTTTCTTTGGGTTGCGCCTATTCAATTGTAAATATATAATTTTGTAATGTAATGTTGTGTTACAAGCGTCGATTATTATGTATGAGGAAGATATATATGAGTAGTATAATGAAGTCAAAATATGATATAGCATTTTAAAGGAGTAAGAGCATCTACGCATACATGAAACTGATTAGATAGCAGTGTCATTACAGCAGTTCACTTTGATATAGTGCATATCAACATTCAGAGGGTTTTAGCCTTCATCTTATTGGGTAGTGAGCCTAGGCAGTGAGTCATATACATTTAACAGGGTTTTGTAAAAGACTCCTAACAGGGTTAGACCTTTAACCAGGTCATTGTACTTAATTTGTAAAGATTGCTTCTAACAGGGAAAAGGAACATTAACAGGTTCATTATACCTAGTACAATATTTGTTGGTACTAATCCCCACCAGAGTTTTCCTCTGATCAAGGTTCTCCGTAATCATATCATGTGTTATGTGTTCTTGTGTTATGTTTCTTTGGATGCACATTTGATATATTTTTAATTGGCTGAAATATAATTAATAGATAAACACTGATTCACCCCCCCCCCCTCTCAGTGTTTCTAACAATTGGTATCAGAGCTCTAGTCCTCTGAAAGAAAGTTTAACCACTTGAGGAGATCNCCCCCCCCCCCCCCCTCTTAGTGTTTCTAACACTTACACGAGTGAATACATCTTATCTCCAAATTCTTGCATCCGTGGGGTAGTGAATTGTGACTTTGTCTGATTTATGCTTCATGGGTTTGATCCAAATCTCCCCATCATTCAATTTGCAAGGAATAGTTTACAAAGCTTTATGTCCGTAGGATTTCATTTTCAGCCATTTATTTCATTTCTCATTACTCTATTCTCTATAACATCATGTCTTCAATTCTAAAAAATCAACATCTTGGAAAATACAAAATTGTATTTTATTTACAACACCCATATATGTTAAAATGGAAAATACCAAAAAGAACTAAAGTGTTTTGTAGTTTGGTGTCTTGAATGTACCAGCAAAGGCCTCCTCATGAACATTCACATTTATCTTCAACTGAGTAACCAAGAAGGTTGTGACCCAACCCCAAAGAACCTTCGAAATAACTCCATTATTCTTTCAAGAGAGGAAATTGAATCTCAAGATCCTAGAAAGTTGTCTTGTGTCAAAACAATGCCCAACAGTTACATTGTCCTTATTGAATGAGTAGGATTTCTTCACTCCATCATGGATGTCCTGTCTATCATATTTCCATGGTCTACCTAGGAGAAAATGACATGCACCCATAGGTAGGACATCACATATAACCTTGTCCTTATATCTCCCAATCGAGAATTTAACCCAAGCTTGCTCATTTATTAGGACATGTTGTCCTTTATTTATCCAAGTGACCTTGCAAGGATTTGTGTGGGGTATCCTTGTCATGTTCAACTTACTATCTGCCTCCTCTAAAACTATATTGTCAGTAGACCCTGAGTCTATGATGACTCTACAAAATTTTCCCATCATCCTACACTTTACTCTAAAGAATGACCTCCTCTGGCTTGGCTCTTCTCTTACTGGATCCTTAATCATAGTCTTTCTCATCATAAGTTTCTCACCTTCTTCTGATTCCAAGGGAACACTAGCTTCTTCTTGAACATAGTTCACTCTCTTATTACTGTCATGGGAAGTTTAACTCTTCTCTAAACATCAGTATGTAGGATGACCCATCTGATTGCAATGGTAACATTTCATATTGGCAAAGTAGTTCCCTCTACCTTGGTTACTATTTCTTCCTCTTCCACTTAAGTTCCCTCCTCTATTTGAACCTCCTCTACTAGAGTTTCCTTCTTTTTGTTCACTAAACTTAGTATCTCCTTGGTTCTTCGAATCAGAACTCCTTCCACCATATCCAATTCTTTGTCATCAAATGTATCTTCCTCTACCTCTTCCTCTGGAGGTACTTGAGTCTTGTTTCTTCTTTATCTTGTCTTCAACCTTGACAGCAATTTGGTAGCACTTATGAACTGTATCTGGAGTCAAAAGACTCATCTCATCTTGAATGGTCCATTTAAGTCCATTAAGGTATCTTGCAACCTTCTCTTTCTCATCCTCTACTACTCTTGACCTCATACAAAGTCTCTAAAATTCTTTAGTGTATGAATTTACATCTAGGTCCTTCTGCCTTAGACCTTGTCTTCTTTTGTGCAACTAGATTTCATAATCCTCAGGGACATAAGAATATCTTACTCTTGGTACCATAGCTTTCCATGAAGCAATGGGCCTTTTCCCTTCCTTATCTCTCTCATCTTGGATGAATTTCCACCAAGTGAGTGCAAACCCTCTTAGTCTTTCTTTTGTAACCTTCACCTTTTGGGCCTCTGTGATTCCATCACACTCAAAATGGTGTTCCAGTCCCTCTATCTAGTCCAGGACTATCGCTGGCTCCATCTTTCTAGTAAAGATTGGAACTCCCTCTAGTTCTTTGCCACTCATATCCTTTAAATATTTTAAGAATGGTTCCTCATTTAGGATAGGGCTAGCCTTAGGTACTTCATCATAAATGGCAATCTCTTTTCCTTTCTCTTCAATTATATCCTTCACTTAATCTACTTTCACATCAACTTCATCCACTTTTTGCTCCAATTGAGCCAACCGATCTCGAAGTAGTCTATTCTCCTCTTCTTGTTCATCTACCTTCTTAGTCAGCTTAGAAATAGTCACCATTGTTGACTCTTTGACTAATTCTTCTAGTTGTAACATTAACCATAAACTTGATCAAAAGAGGCTCTGATACCAATTTGATAGAAGCAACCCCAAGGTGTGCTCACACAATGCTCTAGACAGGACCTAGGTTTCCCTAGTCCACTTAGGATCCCAATTTCCCTTTAGGACCACACTAGCCTCAAGACACTGAGCCTAATAGTACTTCCAACTCTTCTCTAAGAGTTACAAATATTGTGTTTCACCTTGAAGGACATCCACCATTAGTTTTGTCTCATAATACTTCTCATTGGTTTTGAAGAATTCCAATCCCAAATCCTTCATACCAACTCCACACATGATAAAAGGGATTTTTAGACTCTTTATATGTTCATTTTGCATCCATACATTCCAAATTCCATAGGTATTCACTCCCCATTTAGTCAAGTTCTAAAATTGCACCCAAATTGCTCCTATTAGGCCTAAAAGACCAATTAGACCTATCCAGATGGTTTTTCAAGATTTACTCTTAAAACTTCCACACAACCACTAAAACCAATCAAGGATCCATATACCATTTTGGGACACCTAAAATATTTTTAAGGTCTAGGGTCCCCAAGTCCTGCATACACCTATGTCCTGAAATCTATGGCTATTAGGTCTATTTTGGCTCCTCACAAGCACTTCTCTACTTTCTATGTAAAAATCAATCCAAATGGATTGGATGGGTTCTAAAATAATTACTAGGTATCTATGAGACCATAAAGACACTAATACCACACTTGATTCAGGACTTCCATGCACACCCTTGTCTCTGCATTCTTGTTTTCACCTACCATACACCTAACCAGACTGTCCTAGCTCGCCTAGGGCATGGCTTCAAAATAAGGAAATTGACTCTTCTGACCTCCTACCTAACTATCTACACTATAAAGAGGCTCCCCTAACATTTTAATTCAACCTTTGAATTTCCTAATTTTGAATTTCATGGGGAAGCCATAAAATCAAAATCTCCCTAAACTAGATCAGCAGACTACCTACTTTCCAAACAATTTCCTACACCTATCAAATAAAATCTACACTACTTGAAATTTCAATGAAAAATAATTGAATCAATCTCCATTACATGAATCCACACTTAGATCATTTATTTTAATCCATTAAAACACAAAGAACTCCCAAAGAAGTTGACTATACTTTATTTACACAAAACTTGCTCTATTGCTCTCCAAAAACTTGCATACATTCACTCTCCCTCAGGAAACAAGCCATAGAGTGTCTACAGATGCCTCCTCCACCATTTCTAGCCACTATAATTCATTTTCCACTCCTATAATGGAGGGAATCCAATGTTGTTGAGTTGCATGCAACATTTGCAAAAAGTTGCAAATGTTGTCATGACAACTTTTAGCATCTTTTGCATTTATGTTGCAAACTAAATTTTAGGGCCTCTAACCAATTTAGTTCAATGAAATAACATCATTTATGTCTCCTTAAGCATATTTCTACCAATATATATTTCTTGGACACATTTAGACCTCATTTCCCAATATTAGACCAAACTAAGGACTAAAAGCAAATAACAAAGACTAAGATGAAATTAGCAGTAATCACTAATCCATCTAGTCACACACAACAAAAAGAGCATATAAGGTCTTAATAAAACACACATTGACTTGGCTAGGGTCAAGTACAAGAAAAAAATGACTAGGGCCTTGAGGATAGCCTAGGTGCTCTTGCACCAAGGAGATAGTATCAATCAGTGGTGATACTAGTATTTTGCAAGCTGAACACAAACCAAGTTGTAGCTCACAAAAGCCATTGAAGAAGAAATAAAATAAGAAGAAGAAGGATAAGTATTGATCTCTAATTTTTGTTGATCATTAGCATCCCACACTTAGTCATTTATCTTGGTAGGTTATTGGGTCATCACTGTAATCAAGCTATATCCTGTATAGGCCAAGTAGTAGTCATTGCCGAGCAGATAGTAGCTGCCGAGTTGCACAGAAGCTGAGTGAAGTTGATTAGTTCATGCTAAGTGCCAGAGTCCTCATATGCTAAGCAAGACAGTCTTTTCATACATGTCAAGGATGACACTAACTTGAACGTAAATTTTTTTGTGCCAAATTTTTTGAGTATTTAATGTTTTCAATAATTACGCATTAAATCATTGATCCCAATGTGTGGCATGGAACCAATATTAAAATTGGAATGCCCAAGCGGTATAAGTATTTAATCTTGATCGTTGATCTAGATCTAGATGTCAAATCCATAAGGTATATAATTTTGCTTCTTACCCTAATTTTGTAAGATGTGTGTGTTTGTACATGAGAGATGTGTGAAGGGTTAATTTTTAGTAAAGAAGCATAGATCTAGCATAGTAAAAGAGCTGTGAGTAGCAGATCAAATTTATATGATATTATTAGATCAGAGAAGGTATTGGAAAGAGGAGATCAGTCATCAGCATCTGAGTGCATATTGAAGGATCAGATCTTGATACATTCTAACAGGTGTATCAAGTGAAACATATTAATAGAGTGGTTCTAACAAACCTTTCTAAATCTCTTAGCTGAGTGCTTACTTTGTTGTAAGTTTAAATCCTTTCACAAGGTAGATTTTAATGATCTGTAGCTCTTAACTAGGTAGACCTTTAATTAAGTAGATCATCAAGAGTGATCAAATTTTGTACCCTTAATAGGCACACTTTATTTCTATTGTAGTGAATATTTTATGGTTGTCATCCCCACCCACATTTTACCTCCTTGGGTTTTTGGGTTACCAAAATTCTGTGTCGAGTTATTTATGTTCTTTATGGATACTACTAGTTGATAGATCAAATATAATTATGCACAGTTATGGATAAATTCATTTTAAGGAGTAAAATTTATAAGATCTGATTCACCCCCCTCCCTCTCACTATCTTGCTTTCCCATATTGTATTTCCAACAATTGGTATCATAGCTCAGTTCTTCTATAAAAGGGTTTTAATGAACTTGAGAATACATATCTTGATATGGAGGTTTAAAAATTGGGTAAAGTCATTGAGAATCAAAATATTGATATTCAGCTCGCATTACATCAGCTTGAGACAACAAGACAGGAATTGAAGAAGTCCTTACAAGCAAGGAAAGATTTGGCTAAACAAATGAATTAAAATTATTATCATGAATAAAACACTGCAAATCTATTTCAAAATAGAAGCTCTACTAAGAGCAATGCAACAATTATAGGTTTACTGGAAATGAATAATACATTGTGTGAAGAAGTCCTAAACTTGAAAAGAGAACAAGAAATGTAAACAATAAGGCTATGTGAAGTAGTAGAAAAAAAGAAGACAACTGAAGATGACAAGCCTATGGTTGAAGAAGACAAAAGAGTGATGACTATCATACTTGATTAAAGGACACATGATGTATAAATATTGACAAACAATCAGATTGACATGGTGAATCAACTGCTACTTGTGACTCAAGAGATAACCCGAAAAGACATGGAAATTGTGAATCTGAGATCTAAGAACAGTCAATTGAAAGATGAATTGAGATCTGAGAAAGAACTTAATGAAAGGTTGAACAGACCAAATGAATCTTTGAATCATTTTGAAAAATTTGATGGAAGCATCAAGAAGATCTAAGGATTCTTCTGGATTAGGTCATACCAAACAACAAACATCTACTGAGAAAGGAGAATCATCTAAGACTGGTGAAAAGAGGAACGCAAAGAAAAAGAACAACAAGAATGTATTCTACCACTGTGGAAAATTAGGACACACAACAAACTTCTACCAAAGCATGAATGGTAAGTCCAATCCTAAACCTAATTTTAATGTTTATTGCTTTAACTGTAAGAATTTTGGACATCAGGCACATGAATGTTGGGCAAAGGAAAACAATGCACCTCCCACACCTCAATTCAATGGGTATTATTACAACTATCAAAAATTTGGACATAGAGCACAAGATTGAAAATCTAATGCTAAACAAGAATGGACATCAAAGACACAAGAAAAAGCACCAAGGAAAGGTAACACTTATAGTTGGGATTAAAACACCTAGCATAGTTGTCATTACTGTGGTGAGTATGGGCATGTTCCAGAAAACTACATAAAGACACATTTCAGAGGAAAATCTAAGAGTTGGATGAATGGAAGCCTAGTTTGTTATAAATTTCTGATAATTGGTCATACTAGGAGAGATTGTAAGACAAGGGTACCTTCTCCTACTATTGAGCAGAATAGAGCACATATGAACCAGGCATGGACACGGGAAATAGAACCATGCAGCAGTGAAGCTACTGCAGCCAAGGTCACCCAATCCAAGGGATTAGGTGATCACACCATCACCAACCAAGAAAAAGAGGTATGTGAGGAACTGCATTTATATTTCATATCTTTCATCAGTTCCTAACATATAAAAATGCCAAAGTCCATATCTACATATGTTAAGATGCATCAGGACATATCTTGAGACATGTATTGAATAAAGTCAATATGCACTATTGGTGCAAAGAAACAATATTATTTTGCACTAAGAATGAGTTCCCTCGTGTATGCCGAGTTGATATGATTGACCAAGTAAATTTTTTTTGATGACCTTGTATGGGTAGTGACGAAAAGGTAGGCAGGTTTTGTGAGTCGGCCAAGGACAATTGTTTGGCAGTCACTCAATGGAAAGAAAATTTAATGCTAACCTAATTTTTGATCATTGGAACCTATATAAAGAAAAGAGCCATTCATTTTCATTCCCACCATGCGATTAAGAATTTGACAGAGCGATTGAGCATTTCTGAACTTAATAACAACAAAGTTTCTCGATGATTTCTACAATGTACCATCGACAAAATCTTTAGTGGAAAGTAAGAGTTTTGATATCTGCCAAGGTATTCTATTCATAATCTTTGGAACCATATTTTTAGAGATAATGGCTGCAATTTCTTTTGCAGCAGCTAAGAAAATGGAGAAGGAGTTTCTAAAAGTTCAATTGGTTAGGAGCGACACCCATGCGCCTCCTAATTTGTGGGCAGTTCTTGAAAGTGCTATCTGAGGTTATCTGAACGGAGCTCTATCATCAATTCCAACAAAGGTTATTATGATTCATGATATTAGATCATGTTATATGTGAAAAGTGAGTGAAATTATAGATTATGAGCTAAGAGAATCCTATGGCAAATTGTGTGTAGATGGAGCCCTAAAATTTGAGCATAAACTTCTAGCTGAGAAAGGGTTAACTCATGCCCTAGATTTTTTGAGAGATTTCATAATATAATGGATTAAGATTTTTCTTAGTTGTGTACACAATATGAGCATTTGGATGGATAATGGAACAGTTAATATCACAAAGGAAATCATCAATCGAGTAACTGGTTATCCAATTGTTAATGGAAAAAGAAGCATGAGATGTCAGAGTAAGGAGGATATAGAAGCAAATACCGAGGTTGTTTGGAAAAAAAGAGGGATGACAATCTGTAAAATCACAGATTTGGAGATCGATTTTGTAGTAAGGGTCATAGCTCACAAATTTTATCATTCGATCCGAATGGATAGAGTCCCATATATTGCAGTCAAGCATGCATGGAAGATTGTGAAGAAGGACCATACTTATGACCTTGCCGAGCTTCATATGACACAACTGGCCAAGAACCTTTCTTCAATCTGAAAGGAAAAGAACTCAATGTGTAAGCTTGGTTCTCTTATAGTTCGCATATATTTAAATATAAAGAATACTTTTTCTACTTTTGGAGATATTGTGTGGAATTCAAACCGACCAATTACACAAAAAATAAATGTACTTATTCAACAGTTGGGTAGTAATTTTAACAATGTATTGGGAACATATTTTTTTTGAATTTAATAAAAAGATGAGATTGAGAAGTAGAATTCCTAGGTAGCTAGCTGTGAAACACTGCGAGGACATTTTTTTCCTAGTGGATATAGATTTTACCTATCATCAGGCAGTAGTACCGAGGGTATCATGGATAAGTCCATTACCTTATGAGGTGAACATTGATGAGACATCTACAGCTATAAAAACTCTAATGGCAGAGGAGATTGATGGTTTAGCTAGACGTTTTTGAAATTATGAGAAAGCTAAGTCCAAAATCTCTATGGATTTGAAGGCTAGAACTATGGAGAGAAAAATGAAAAATATTGTCAAAGAGTTGAAGAAGATGATTGGAATTGAGGGTGATGAAGAAATAGAGGATGCACCTTTAGGTTTGTCAATAGGTCAAGGAGAGGATATGACTAGTGGAGATGAGGAGAGTGAACCCAAAGAAGATATCACTAAGAAAGAAAAAGGAAAGCAGCCACTGGTTGCCAAGGAAACTAAACCAAGTAAAGACAAACCTAAGGCTATCTCTCCTATTGAAAACCGGCCTAGCACTAGGGCATCAATTGTTTCATCTCTTACCACGAAAACAAATGTATATACAAAGAAGAATACTGGAGAGAGAAGCTCATGTAAAAGATAAGAAGTTGAAATAAAGGTTGTGTCAAGCCAGCCCAAGAAAAGACCAAGGAGGAAGCTAATATTTCAGCATGAAGATGATGAGGAGAAGATAGATACACATGAATCTAGAAACATACCTACAACATCACATAAACCACCAATCAATATTGATGAGGTATGTAAGAAAATTATAAGTACAACTAGATTAGTTGGCTTCAAATTTATTAAGTATTAGAAGAAAACTATAGAAGACATGCATAAGATTCAGGAGGCATTAATAGACATTATACGAAAAAATTAAGATGACACCTATAGAGATAGGAGATCTTGTCCCTACAGAACTATATGAATTCTTATTAGAAAAATGGAAATATGCATTGATGAATGCAAGACAGATAAGGGAAAGGACATTAGCTACAGTTATTCCTTGATTAACATAGAAACAGGTAGGCAAATATATTGAACAATATCAAAGGAAGTTTATTCCCAAACTTAGAGCCTATGCAATTATGAGAAATGATGTTGAAGGAGTAGTCCATCAGAGCACTCAAATGTGGAAGGAGACTTTTTGATTATTAATTAAGAAGGAAAATAAGACAGGTGAAGGCACCTCACAGTAGATGGAATTGGAAGGAAAGATTGCCACTGAACAAGTAGAGACAGAGAAAATAGACAAAGTGCCAACTATAGATCTGACACTAGAGAGTCCCATTGTCACTACACCTGAAGATAATAGTAATTTTGATGCTGAGGATCATAATGAGTCAGCAGACATAGGTATGCAATTGCCTATTCAAGCAACAGAGGCCGAGACAGACAAAGAAGAAGAAAAAGAGGTAATAAATTATAATTCGCCTATTTTAGAGGTTGTGCAAACATTTTTAGATGCTACTAAAAATAATATGGAAGAAATGATAAATAAGCCTATAGAACAAGAGATAATACAAGTGTTGGTAGAGCTGCCACACTCTCTACCTATTATACACTGAATTTGCGCCTCTGATCTCAAGCTCTCTTGGTCTTGATAATCCAGTATAACAAGGGAATCATCTCCAGGTTGTGGGACCTATGCTAACTGAGATGAGACCTCCAGGTTCTAGGCTGGTTCCTCTTGGATAATCACCTTAATTTTCTTTTTAAACAAGAAAGTAAAAACTTTTGAGGGAAAGGGATAGAAGGATTGCTTGAAAGGGAAATGACTGAAAGCAAACTACCTACTAGGTGATGCACCGAAATTGGCATGAAAACATAAAACACTTAGGATAAACCCCTGGGTCAACTAACTCTGAATTGCAAGTAAAACACAAGTCCCCTGTATAGGCATGCATAAATATTTCATAACCAGGTCATGAGTAAACCAGTTAAAAGGAAAGACTTCTTCACAATTAACAGTTTTAAACAGTAAAACACTAGTTACAACC
>MU223575.1:4607795-4655181 GCA_018584345.1 Thuja plicata | reverse complement strand
TTCATAGCTTAGTTTCCTTTTATGCAATAGAATAATCTCACATAGTCTAAATAGGAAGGCTTGGTAACACTTGTTCTTTCCTTTCATAGATTAGTTGCATTGTACTTTTTTTTTCATAGTTTAGCTTTGCATTATCATTTAGATTTGCATTGCATTGCATACATTTTTAATTCATTGGAGATATTGGCATTCTTGCCCTTGTCTTCATTGTGAATCTCTCGTTATGTGGTTTATTGGCAAGGTCATAAGTTTATAGCTCTAACTGAGAGCAATTTTACAAATCTTGCAACTCCATGCATAGAGAGCTATGGATCGATTTGTGAGGGCTCATTCTTGAGTTTTCTTGCATGTAAGGATTCATAGAAGTGCACTATTTTGTGTGTACATTCATAGTATTGTTATGTTGCAGGTGTGGAGAGCAATTTTGGAGGAGAATTTGAGCGCTCAAGATCTCTTCTTGTTTTCTTTTTTCTTGCATTCATGGCTCCTCATATAGATTAGAATCATTTTTATTTCCATAGATTATATTTGCATTCATATTTCCTTTCATAGACTAATATGCATTGTTATCATTTAAATTAGATTTCATTTTCATGCATTCAAATCTCTCGTTTCATGATGTATTTGCAATAGACACAACTAGGTCAATCTAAGGGCCTTCATTTTACACTTTTACACATCCATGACGTGAGAGCTATGGATCGATATTTGAGGACTCATTCTTGAGCAACCTTGAATGGAATGATTCATAGAAGTGTGACAACATTTATGCACACAACTACTAGTTGATAGATCAATTATATTTACGCATGGTTGTGGATCACTTTGTTTTAAGGGGTAAAAGTTATAAGATCTGATTCACTGCCCCTCTTAGTATATTGCTTTCCCATCATGTATTTCCAACAATTTTTATAGGAGTTGAGTTCTCCTATAAAAGGGTTTTAATCAACTTGAGAATACAGATCTTGAGATGGAGTTTTACAAATCGGGTAAAGTCATTGCGAATCAAAAGATTGATATTGAGTTAGCACTACATCAACATGAGACATCAAGACATGAATTGAATAAGTACTTACAAGAAAGGACAGATTTGGCCAAAGAAATGAATGACATTTATTATCAGGAAGAAGACAATGAAAATATATTTCAGAATGGAAGCTCTACTGAGACCAATGCAGAAATCGCATATCTACTGGAAAGGAACAATACATTGTGTGAAGAAGTCAAAAACCTGAAAAGAGAACAAGAAATGCAAATAGTAAGACTATGTGAAGTAGTGGAACAAAAGAAGAAAGATGAAGATGACAAGGCTATGGTTGAAGAAGACAAAAGATTGATGACTATCAGACATGATCAAATGACACATGATGTACAAATGATGAAAAACAATCAGGTTGACATGGTGATTCAACTTCTACATGTGAATAAGGATATCAGTAGGAAAGACATGGAAATTGCGAATCTGAGATCTGAGAATAGTCAATTGAAGGATGAATTGAGATTTGTGAAAGAACTTAATGAAAGATTAAACAGACCAAATGAAGCTTTGAATTATTTTGAAAATCTAATGGAAGCATTAAGAAGATCTAAGGATTCTTCTTGATTAGGTCATATCGAACAACAAGCATCTACTAAGAAAGGAGAATCATCTAAGATTAGTGAAAAGAGGAATGTAAAGACAAAGAAAAACAATCATGTATGCCACCAGTGTGGAAAAATAGGACATACAACAAACATCTGCCAAAGAATGAATGGTAAGTCCAATCCTATACCTAAGTTTAATGGTTATTTCTTTAATTGTAAGAAGTTTGAACATCAGGCACATGAATGTTGGGCAAAGGAAAACAATGCACCTCCCACACCTAGATTCAAAGGGTATTATTACAACTGTTAGAAATTTGGACATGGAGCACAAGATTGTAAATCTAATGCTAAACAACAATGGACATCAAATACACAAGCAAAAGCACCAAGTAAAGGTAACACTTATAATTGGGATTACAACACATGGCTTGGCTTTCATTACTCTGGTGAGTATGGGCATGTTCCAAAAAACTACATAAAGTCACATTTCAGAGGAAAATCTAAGATTTGGATGAATGTAAGCCTAGTTTGTTATAATTGTCAAAACATCTGTCATACTAGGAGAGAATGCAAGACAAAAGTACATGCTCCTACTGCTGAGAATAGTAAAGCACAGATGAACCAGACATGGACAAGGAAAGAAGAACCATGCAACAGTGAAGCTACTCCAGCCAAGGTCACCCAATCCAATGGATTAGGTGATCACACCATCACCAAATAAGAAAAAGAGGTATGTGAGGAACTACATTTATATTTCATATCTTTCATCAGTTCCTAACATATCAAAATGCAAAATTCCATATCTGCATATGTTAAGATGCATCAAGACATATTTTGAGACATGTACTGAGATAAGTCAATATGCACTATAGGTGTCAAACAATAGTATATTTTTGCACTAGGACTGAGTTCCCTAGTGTATGCTAAGTTGTTATGATTGACCAAGTAAGTTTTGTTTGATGATCGAGTATGGGTTGTGACCAAGAGGTAGGCAAGTTTTGTGAGTTGGCCAAAGACAGTTGTATGGCACACCCTGAATAGAAAGAACTTTTAATGCTAACCTAATTTATGACAATTGGAACCTATATAAATGACAAAGCCATTCATTTTCATTCTTACCATGTGATTAAGAATTTGATAGAGTGATTGAGCATTTGTGAACTTAATAAAAACAAAGTTTCTCAAAGATTTCTATAGCGTACCATCGGCAACCTCTTTAGTGGAAAGTGCAAGTTTTGATATCTACTGAGGTATTCTATTCGTAACCTTTAAATTTTTTGGAGATAATGGCCACAATTTCTTCTGCACAGATACGAAAATGGAGGACTTTCTAAAAGTTCAATTATTATGGAGTGACACATGTGCACCTCCTAATTTCTGAGAAGTTCCTGAAAGCGCTATCCAAGGTGATCTCACCAGAGCCCTATCATCGATTTCATCAAAGGTTCTTATGATTCATGATATTAGATCATGTTTTATGTGAAAAGTGAGAAATTGGGGATTATGAGCTAAGAGAATCCTATGGAAAATTGTGTGTAGACAAATCCCTACAAGTTGAGCATAAACATCTAGCCGAGATAGGGTTAACTCGTGCCCTAGATTTTTTGAGAGATTTTAGAATATAATGGATTAAGATTGTTCTTACCGGTGCACATGATAGGAACATTTGGCTGGATAATGGACCAGTTAAGATCACAAAGGAAATCATCAATCAAGTAACTAGTTATCCAATTGTTAACGGAAAAAGAACCATGAGATTTAAGAGTAAGGAGGATATAGAATCAAACACTAAGGCTTAATCTATTTTATCAGTCAAGCCGAATGGACAGTGTCCCATATATTGTAGTTGACCGAGAATGGAAGATTGTGAAGAAGGACAATACTTATGACCTTGTCGAGCTTCAGATGATGCAGTTGGATGAGAAATTTTCTTTAATCCAAAAGGAAAATAACTCAATGTGTAAGTTTTGTTCTCTACTAGTTTGCATAATATTTTCCTATCTTTGGAGATATTGTGTGAAAGTCATACCGACCAATTACACAACAAATAAATGCAATTTTTCAGCGATTGGGTAGTAATTTTAACAATGTAATGGGAACATATTTTGTTGAATTTAGGAAAAAGATGAGATTGAGAAGAAGAATTCCCAAGTCACTAGTTGAGAAACACTATGAGGAGATTGGTTTCCTAGTGGATACAAATTTTACCTATGTTCAGGCAGTAGTATCGAGGGTATCATGGCTAGGGCCATTACCTTATGAGGTGAACATTGATGAGACATCTAGAGCTATAAAAAATATACTAGAAGAGGAGATTGATGGTTAAACTAGATGTTTTGGCAATTATGAGGAAGCTAAGACCAAAATATCTATGGATTTGAAGGTTGGAACTATGGAGAGAAAAAGGAAAAATATTGTCAAGGAGTTGAAGAAGATGACTGGAATTAAGGGTGATGCAAAAATAGAGGATGCACTTTTAGGTTTTTCAATAGGTCAAGGAGAGGATATAACTAGTGGAGATGAGGAGAGTGAACCTGAAGAAGATATCACTAAGAAAGAAAAAGGAAAGCAGATAGTGGTTGCCAAGGCAACTAAACCAAGCAAAGCCAATCCTAAGGCTACCCCTCCTATTGAAAACTAGTCTAGGCCTAGGGCATCAATTGTTTCATCTCTTTATCAAAAAATAACTTTATATACAAAGAAGAATGTTGGAGAGAGCATCTCAAGTAAAAGAAAAGAAGTTGAAACAAAGGTTATGTCGAGCCAACTTGAGAAAAGACCGAGGAGGGAGCTCATCTTGCAGCATGAAGATGATGAGGAGAAGATAGATATGGATGAAGTTAGAAACATACCTACAACATCACATAAGCCACCAATCAATATTTATGAGCTATGTAAGAACATTAGAATTACATCTGGATTAGCTAGATTCAAATTTATTAGGTATGAGAAGCAAAGTATAGAAGATAGGCATAAGATTCAAGAGGCATTAATAGACATGATGGGAACATTTAAGATGAAACTTGTACAAAATTGAGATCTTTTCCCTACACAACTATATGATATCTTATCTGAAAAATGACAATATGCATTGATGACTGAAATAGAGATAAGGGAAGGGATAGTAGCTACAGTAATTCCTAGATTAACAAAGAAACAGATAGGCAAATATATTGAACAATATCAAAGGAATTTTATTCCCAAACTTAAAGCCTATGCAATTTTTAGAAATGATGTTGAAGGAGTAGTCTAACAGAGAACTCAAATCTAGAAGGAAACTTTTGGGTTATTAATTAAGAAGGAAAATAAGACAGGTGAAGGCTCCTCATAGCTGATGGAATCGGAAGGATAGATTTCTACTGGACAAGTAGAGACAGAGAAAACAGACAAAGTGCCAATTGTAGATCTGACACTGGATAGTCCCATTGTCACTACTTCTTAAGATAATAGTAATTTGGATGCCGAGGAATATAATGAACTGACAGACACATGTATGCAATCACCTATTCAAGCAACATAGGTCAAGATAATCATAGCAGAAGAAAAGGAGGTAATAAATGATAGTCCACCTATTTTAGAGGTTGTGCAAACATTTTTAGATGGTAGTGACAATAAGATGGAAGAAATAATAAATAAGCCTAAAGAACAAGAGGCTATACAAGTGTTGGTGGAGCTGCCACACTCTATACCATCTACTCCAATTGGACCCAAAATTATTAGTATACATGATCAGTAGGTGATCATTACTCAATTGAAGACATCAGTTGAAATTATCACTGACAGGACAAATCATAACAAGGAACCTAAGATGATTATCAGCTCACCAGATCTCAAGAAGAAGATGTTAAATAAGAAAAATTCACCAAGCCTAAATGTCACATTGGATGAAGTTATTGTGATTCCCAAATGGGATCTAGAGAACTTGACATATGAGCAGATTCATAATTTACAAGAACTATTGAAGAGGAAGAAGAAACAAGAGGAAATGAAGAGGGAGCATGAACAAAAGAAATTTCTACATGAAATAAAGGATATTTTTGTTAATGCTTTTGATATGGAAGATATAAATGAGCAAACACCAATTTTGGAATAATTAGTTCACATTGTCAAGAAAGTTAATGATGAATATATTGAGGCAAATGAGAATTTGTTACAATGGTCCGAAAGAAAATTTGAGAACAAAATTTTTGGAGAAGATATCAGTAGAGATTGCTATTAAATAGGTTGAACTTTCTTCTCTTATTGATATTCTTGAGGAAGTTGCAAATAATGTGTATTCTTTGTACAAAAAGTTATGTGATGTAGAATTATTTACAAAGGATAATCAACAACTTGTGGAGAAGTTGCAATAAGATTTGAAGTCAACATGTATCTCATTGAGCATGGATGCTAGTTCCAGCTCCATAAATTTTGATAAGTTGACTCATACTCAGAGGAGATTAGCCGAGCTTATGGCAAAAGATGGTAGAATCAAGGAAAAATTAATAACTATTTAGAATGCCTTGATACCTCATTTGGAGGTTATTCAGAAGGAACTTACAGCTGCATGAGAATTATTCAAGAGAGATTCTCATCTCTCTACTGCATATAGTTTGGTAAGTCTAGCTTCCGAGCTAGAAATTAAGTTACAAGTTATGAAGTATATTAAGGAAAGTTGGGATACAATGCTTGTGTTGACATTACAGCTTCATAAGCCATTTTTGGATAAGTATAACTTAACCCCAACAACTATCAATGACAAAAACAAGAGGGAAACAGATAAGGAAACATAGAAAGATGTGCATAAATAGATATAAATATTTTTTTTAAGGCATGTATACTATGTAAATATTATGTAAAGTATGAAGTATAATCATAGGGGGAGCACTGTGTACTTAGGAAAATTTTGTGGATGTAAAGAAATGATAAGTGTTTTTACCACTAATATCAAAGAGGAAGATTGTTGATCTCTAAATTTTTCTGATCATTACTGTCCCAAACTTAGTCATTTATATACGCAGGTTAGTCGATCATCACTGGGACCGAGCTTTCTAGTATAGGCCAAGTAGTAGTCATTGCTAAGAAGATAGTAGTTTCTGAGTTATACAGAAGCTGAGTAAAGTTGATCAATTCATGTTGAGCACTAGAGTCTTCATATGCCGAGCAAGACAGTTTTGTCATACATGTCAGGGATGGCACAAACTTGAAGATAAACTATTTTTGGCCAACTTGTTTGAGTATTTAATGTTTTCAACGGATTTAATTCATAGAATTCAATCATTGATACCAATGCGTGGCATGGAACCAATCATAAAATTGGAATTCCCAAGTGGCATATGTATTTAATCTTGATTGTTGATTTAGATCTAGATGCCAAATCCATAAGGTATATAAGATTGCTTCTTACCCTAATTTTTTAAAGTTGTGTGTATAGATGAGAGATGTGCAAAGGGTTACTTTTTGAGTAAAGAAGCATAGATCTAGCATAGTAAAAGAGTAGTGAGCAGTAGAGAAAAGTTATATCAGATTATAAAAATCAGAGAAGGTATTGGAAATAGAACTGTCATCAACATCTGAGTTCATATCAAAGGATCAAATCTTGAGACATTCTAACAGGTGTATTAGGTGAAATCTCTTAACAAAGCAGTTCTAATAGACCTTTCTAAATCTCTTATCTGAGTTCTTCCTTTTTTGTAAGTTTAAATCCTTTCACAAGGTAGATTGTAATGATCTGTAGCTCTTAACCGGGCAGAAATTTAATCAGATAGATCATCAAGAGTGATCAAATTTTGTAGCCTTAACAGGAACACTTTATTGCTATAGTAGTGAATATTTTATGGGTGTCATCCCCACCCCATTTTTACCTTCTTGGGTTTCTGGATTACCAAAATTATGTGTCTTGAGTTATTTTATTTTTTATGGATACTACTAGTTGATAGATAAATTATATTTACACATGGTTGTGGATTTGTTTGTTTGAAGGGGTAAAAGTTATAAGATCTGAGTCACCCCCCCTCTCAGTATCTTTCTTTCCCATATTCTATTTCCAACAATAATAACTCTTATGTTACACTTGACGAAGTTATAGTCATTCCAAA
Source organism: Thuja plicata (assembly GCA_018584345.1). Lineage (NCBI taxonomy): Eukaryota > Viridiplantae > Streptophyta > Pinopsida > Cupressales > Cupressaceae > Thuja > Thuja plicata. Next base: position 4,647,520 of record MU223575.1, on the reverse strand, counting down.
ATGGAATACTGATAACTTATCTTATGTGAAGATGCTAATCTTGTAGAACTTACTGAATAGGAAGAGAAAGCAAGAAGAATTGAAAAGTGAACATCAAAAGAAGCATGTATTACTTGAAACAAAAGAAATCTTTGTTGATGCATTTGAATTTCAAGATCTAAATGAGAAGGCCCCTATCTTGGAACAAATTTTTCATATTGTTCAAAAGGTGAGAAATATTGACATAGATGCAAATGGCAAATTCCTACAATGATCTAAGAGAAAATTTGAGACCAAGGTACTTGAGAAAGTTGCAGCAAAGATTACTAAGAAGTAGGTTGCCCTTTCTGATCTAGTAAGCAACTTGGAAGAAGTAATCAAGAATGTTCTCTCTTTTTACAAGAAACTATGTGATTTTGTATTCTATACAAAGGAGAATTAGTAGTTTATTCAAAAGCTACAAATAGATTTAAATTCAACAAGAAAGTCACCGAGCATGGATGCAAGTTCAAGATCTTTTCATTTTAGGAGGTCGAAACATGCCCAAATGATATAACAGATCCATAAACCATTTTTATATAAGTATGGTTTGACCCCAACGACCTCAGCAGAGAAAAGTGACTAGCATGATAAAAACAAGGGGGACATGTAATATGATTTAATAAATGAAAATATAAGTATGTATGTAGATATGATGCATAGGTAGTGAAGTCTTTATGGAGAAAGACCAAGTCAGAATCCAAGGGGGAGTCCTAAGTTCTACATTCTAAGTTATTTGTGTACTATATTTTTCTTTTTAAAGGACTGAAGAGTCATGAAAAATTGTTTTTACCACTAATGACAAAGGGTGAGATTGTTAATCTCCAAGTTTTGGTGTCTATTACTATCCCACACTTAGTCATAATCAAGGTAGGTTGGGTAGTCATCAATGTGACCAAATCATCCCACTAAGGCCAAAATAGAGGCCTAGTTACTTCCGAGCAAGTCACAAGTCGCCGAGTACTCAATGGATGCCGAGAAAAATGATTGCTGAGTTGCATAAAATAGTTAGTGTCTAGTGACAACATACAGTTATGCCAAGAAAGATAGTATTGACCAAGCACCAATGTTTGGTTATGCCGAGTAAAATAAAATCTGTATGTGTTTCGAATGGAAAAAACACCAAGGTAAACCATTTTAGCTAACTTCTATGGATCATTTAATGATCATGCAAAGAGATTTAATGTATTTATTGCGGCTTATTTTTATATCATCGATCCCTATGCAAGCCATGCAACCAGTCAATATTAGGGATGCCCAAGTGGAAAAAGATGATGGATCTAGATTTTTAATATTGATCTTGATTATCTATATATGGGATGCTTCAAACCCTAATCCATAAGTGCGGAAGTATGTATGTTTGGATGTGGATGTGAAGAGAAATGATCAAAAGTATATGCATGTTTTGCATATCTGAAGCATTGACTAGAAAGGGTAGCCGAGTAGAATAGTCAAGAGAAGAAAAAAGATAAATCAGATTGAGATATAAATTAAGAGTTGGAAAGAAGAGATATTTTACCAGTATTTGTAGAGCAGACCGAAGGATCGGGTACTGATACATTCTAACAAGTGAATCAGGGTAAATCTCTTAACAGAGTGCATACTTTGTTGTAATTTTAAATCCTTTAAAAAGGTAGATTTTATAAGTTTGTAAGCTCTTAACATGGCAGACCCCTCACAAGGTAGATCATCATAAGTGATAAAAAATTTGTATCCCTAACAGACACACTTTATTACTGTGGTAGTGAATATTTGTGGGTGTCATCCCCCACCCCATTTTTACCTTCAAGGGTTTCTTAGTTACCAAAATCTTTGTGTTATGTTTTCATAATTAGATGTTAAATATTTACAACAATTCAGTTTAAGTTTATGAATACATGGTTGAATCAATTTATTTAAAAATTTTAGTAGTTTTATACATTTAATACACCCCCTAGCCTCTTAGTTACTGCTTTCCCATATTATACTTCCATCAATCCCCACCACTCATTCGTGGCAACCACCTCCATATGGTCAACTCAGAGTTCTACATGGGAAACTAATAGGAAAATTATATCATCCAGATCTATAGTTTACCACACCACATGAAACAACAAACACACAGGATCCCATGTCACTGATTATTCAACATTGGGCCACACATTTTTGCAATACATAGATTTTCACTGTGTTAAACTTAATGGCCATTTAGTTGTCAAAAGAGGGAAAAATGGATTTTCTATGACAATCGTATGTTTGTAAAATTTAATCACTTAGTTTTCTAATATCACCACATGGTTGAACTTTCTTCCCCTTCACCATTTGAATTTTTGAATTTGCGGTTCATCTTCAAATGCTCATATCTTGTTCATTTTACTAATTTTTTCAAGCAATTTTTTTTATTTGGAGTAGAATTTCCTTAACTTTCTAGTGTTGAGATTATTTTATTATTTTGGTAGCTATATTGATGAAAATTTTCATTTTTTCATGAATGTACCTATCTAATCCTAATTTATGCAACTTTTGCAGATTCATTTTGGCACACGGTAACATTTAAGGTGCAATTGTTTTGAAAGTACATGACTTTTTGTCTAGTATCCAAATTTTCTATCAATTTATAATGAATTAGAGTGGAAATATCACTTTATAAAATAGGCCATTTTGGGCCTACATAGACACTTTGTTAATCCTTGGATTTGAGTTTTCTTATTTGTATCAGTGATTTGAAGCAGTAATAAGTTGGTTTCTATCATTCTTTGGTCATATTATGGGCTTATAATTATTTTACTCCTAACTCCATGTAACTATAATGAATGGAAAATTTCATTAGAATATTACTTATTGCAAATTGGATATCATAGGACCACTTTTGGTCAAGATCCAGTACCAGCGATAAGTGTTGCAGAAAGAAGAAATATTTTAAATGAAGGGATAAATCTCTTGGCACTCTTAGATTATGTATCCCTCTAGATTTTAGATATAATATTGTATCTTGCAGACATCCTCATGATGTTTGGACTACTATGGAGGTAATGTTTTATAAGCCAGATATAATGAGAAAATTGAGATTGAACATGTCCTTCATTATTTCATGGTATGCTCATCATTCAAGGACATGGAAACACATGCGAATATTATAGAGACATCAACATAATCATACTACATTTGGATTCCACTTCCTAATTCTAATACAGAATGGAAAGAGTTCATGCATTTGTACTTGAACTTCTTCCCAAGGAGAGAAACATTATTTGTAGGCATTGGACTATGGTTTTTCTTCACTTAGTCACTATTTATGCAAGACATTGTTCATTATGGGAGGGATATTATGTCTCTCTTATTAATTCCTATGGAGAGTTACTTGATTGTATATACATTATCTATGTAGTCCTTGGGAGGTCTTGATTCCTTCATGCATCATGATTTGTGTGTTTATGTCTCTCCTTTGGAGAGGATTTTTCTTCCATGTGGTTTTCTCCTTTTATTTTCCTAATGATAGATTCAATTTCACTTGTATATTGTAAATGGGTACCTAACATGGCCTAGTATCCAAGACCCATCTTGCATTGTGAGCTTAGGTTTGCATTCCCCTAAGTTTCACTTAAAGGGGGTGTTGTTATAATTAATTATTCACTAATTATACTTTACTTAATCTTACTTAGGATAATTCATAACACATTAGTTTTCATTTGACACACCTAAAATCTTGCGCATTTAGTTGCACATGGTGTAGAAAAAATTCCACTTTAAGTGGTCATAGTTGTTGTCATATATTCCAATTTATGAGTTATTTACACCTTCAGTCAACTTATCAATTATCTTCCTTCATAGGTTGCACATACTTCATTGAAAAATGGAGGATGATCCACCGTTGGTGGACATGTCATTCCACCTTGTGTGGAGAATAAGTTTTCTCCTAGATATTATGGTCTGTTATTGCCTTGCCTATATAAGTTGGCACATATACATTATAAATAAATCCATCTGCTATGCTATTATAATCTATTTGATTCATTATTTCCTCAAAGATGAGAATACACTATATTCTTATCCATCTTATCTTTGTTCTCAATGTGCTATTAATTTGCCTCTAGATCCTGGGTTGTTAGTACATTGCTATATAAAAATTCTTACAAAATCAAATGGATTTGAACCTCCAAATTGAGTATGAAATCTATAATTCATTGCATTCATGTATGTTTGATAAACATCCATGCACCTTCTTGGAAGAGGAAAAGAATAATAAATAAGAATATTATTGGGATTTGACTATTTTTCTCAATATTCATCAAGAATCAATATCATATCTTCAGTGAGACTTAATGAAAATGCAAGAATTGGTGTACTCTTCCTTCCTAACACACAACACTATCGACAATATTAGTGAATCTTTTCTCCTGGACAACTCTAGGATGATGAAGTTTCTTATCATATGTCAACTCAATTATTCAAAAATTAAAGGAGTACTGTGGAGTTTTAGTATCATGAAGGTGATCATCTTCCACACAAGAGTAATTCACATTATGTAATACACACACCCCTACAATATCAACCATTAACATTGTTGCACCAAGGAAATTTCCAATTTTCTACACCTCAAATAGCACTCAAGATATTTTTGGATATACTTTAGGGAAAAAATTGTAACAAGCACCAATTAAGGCATCAAGATATGCTCCCTTCTCATTCTCTATGACTATAACTTCACTTGTTCAATTCGTTAATGTTTCTTACACAGCTGAGTTTTCTATCAACAACATTTGAATGTTGCATTCAATTTTCAAACTTATCTCTACACAGTATCTTCAAATATGCCTCTTATTGACAACCAAGAAATCGAGACACAATTCAATATTTAAGCTTAATACTACAACAACAAATGTTATGCAAAAAAAAAATGGGCCTCTACATTTTCCTCTACTAGGAAAAAATGTTTTCTTTCAAATGTTGCTCTAGTCAATGTTCAAGTCATTCCCAAACATCACAAGCCAACCTTTAGTGATTCATATAAGGTATTTTGTTGAGTATGTATCATGCATAAATGATAATGGATTGTAACGTAAGTTTTGGACTACAAAAAGGATTTTCACTGAAATGATAGATAGAATGGAAGCATCTTGTAATGGATTGGGTACTACAGTTAATAGGGCAATGATTAACACAACACTAATTTTTGAATTAGTTAAGGGTGCAATTAACATATTTAGAGAAATGAAATTTTAAGATATTACTTTAAGTAAATGAATATAGTTTCAACTCCATATCCTAAAAATTATACATTAGATTGAGAATGAATACCTAATAGGTCTTCATTTCCTTAAAATAAAATGCAAGATCACACATGCCATCTAAAACAAATAATGTTTCAAGCTTCTACAACGCCTTTCTCATCGTCAATCATTATGTTTGTACCACGCTCTAATAGAAAATGAAAAAGAAAAGATAAATTCATAAATGATATTATTCAATAAATTTGAGAGCTTATACAATGCAAACAATGATAATTACTATAGTAACTAGTAGTAAATCAGTTATGCTATAACTACAGATAATTACTTATCAATGTATTATATCAACAAGTTGTGTAGAAGGAAAGAAATATATTATATGGTAGATAAGAGTTGAAGTAAGCATAAGGTGTTAGTAATAACTGAGAGGGGGGGGGGGTGAATTAGTGGCCTCAAAAATGTATCCTTTAATCACTAACCACTAATTAAATACATCTTAGATTATTAAGTACCTACAAGATGCATGCCATGAAATGCTTATAATAATTAATTGTCTGTCAATTTACCTTCTTTGTCCTTAATCTCCTTGATTATCGATAAGTAGCAAAACATTGTACTGATACTCAGTAAATATGCAGAGTATACCAATCAATCAAGAAATGCATATGTGAAATGTAAAACAATAAAGTAATAACCATACACACATAACACATGGATTTTAATGTGCAAACCCTGTTAAGGGAAAAAACCAATGTGACCAGTACCCCAAATTTTCACTCTTTTGAAGTGAGCCTTGTTGGGAGAAATCCTTGTTAAAGGTTACAAACACACTGTTAGGTGTGACCTTGTTAGAGTATTTTATACACAGAGGTTGTCACTTAGTATCAGACATCTATTTGCTACCATCCTTGAATCAACCTCCTTCTTAGACTGTCAATAGGCTTTCGGAAAAACTTGCTACCATCCTTGAATCAGCCTTCTTCTTAGATTGTCAAGAGGCTTTATGCAATTTGAATGCTACTTTCATGAATCAACCTTTTTTTCACTCCTTGGGATGTACCTTAATATATATAATACTATTAGGTCCTGCTTTGTTAAGAGATTTGATGCTTCAATGGTTAAATTGACACACAGTGACCTATTTCTAATGCAACTTGAATTGCAAATATTCAGATCTATTTAAGTACATTACCTCTCTCATCAATGTATCAATTCAATTCTTTGTACTCCACAATTTTTTCTCTATGATTCTATGCTTCACTATTTGTTGGTGTCTGTAGAATTCTTTAGTTCTCCTTCAGCTTGTTTGATTAGGACTATATGAAGTTATCCTTCATCAGTTTCTCTTTAGCATCCTCTTACTAATCACTCCCCTTCCCGTGTATGTGATTGAGGAAATGAATTATGCTTGTCTCTTATATAGACATGATATTCATTATTTCTTGATTCTTGATTCTTGGCATGAAAAAAAATCCAGCCAATTTGATTTAAAGCTTCAGCTTCTGATTTATCTCATAGTTATCTTCTTGCCAACTATAGAAATCTTCTTTAAATCAATTACTTAACTCTGGTCAAATAAAACAAATAAAACAATGAGTTAAGTCTATCCTTAAGCTCTGCCAGCTAGATATTTTTTCATTCTCTAAACTCTCTATTCTGTCGATCAACTTTGCAGTTAGTCGTTGGTGATAACTGCTAGTTCCATCAATGTGAATCCAGTCAGCTTTGGGATCTCCATCCGTTGGGAAACTCTATTTTCATCTCCTCAGGTATTACTAAGATTTTGCTTCATCAGGAAACACTGTATTCTTCTCCTCGAGTATCATTGTGAATTTTGTTCTTTGCCTTTACCGATGGTGTGCACTCTGTCGGTGTTGTCTGTCACTTTAGTGAATACTTGACTTTTATGCATTGTTGAAAGCATAATCTCTGTTCCATTGATTCTCTAAAGTCTTTGGCATTATGTACATGACCGTACAGATGATATCAAGTTGACAACAATGAAAATACAAACCATTAACTGATTTAATGTCTTGCATCATCTTCAACTTAACATTATCAAACATTCAATCAGTTACATGTCATCAATCTCTCCCTTTGGCATAGATGGAAACATACTATATTATCACACTATACTATTTCTAATACAATATGAAATACAATTGTTGGGACTCGTCAAATTACCAAATAGTTTATTTTGATAACTGATAAAAATGTCTGACCACTGGTAAGCTCTGTGTTAGCTTAGATTTTATTCTTACAGCTTTCTATGTTTATTGTACTAATGTGTTGTGTTCTCTTCTTGTGTCAATTTCTCTCTTTTGACTGTTCTTCTTCTTTGATGTCTCTGTCTCTTGTCAGCAACTTTCCTTTTGTATATGATTCCTTCATACAAATTCTCTCCCTATGGATATGATCTCTCCCTATTTGGAGTAATTTGATAATGAATAATTTCTTGTGATAATATGGATACATTCTCTGCCTTTGACAATAATGCCAAACAAATATCTCACAGATATTTGACATTAATGTCAAACAATTATTTTCTTCTATCCATAATATATTCCTTGAATTTCCCTTATCCATCAACAATACAATAATATGCTTTGGTGCTCAATTCTGATATATACCTTTTTGTATATGTATGTAGCTTTGAAGTTCATCTTTTTGCTTGCATCAACATGAATGATATTCTGATAATATATAGGCTGATGTAGCCTTTAGTTCTTTATTGACTGGTAGACAAGGGTTTGACCCCTAGTCTCTTTCTCAAGTACTCAAATATCTCCTTGGGTAGTGGCTTGGTGAAGATATTGGCCATTTGTTCTTTAGATTGCACATACTCAAGTATCACCTATTTTTCTTGAACTTGTTTTCTTAAGTAATGATACTTGATTGCAATGTGTTTTGTCTTGGAATGCATGACTAGATTCTTGGAAATGTTTATTGCACTGGTGTTATCACAATAGATAACCACTGGTTCTGAGATCTTCATATGCATACCTTCCAGCAACTGTTTGATCCATGCAATATTTGAGCAATTCACAGCAACAACAACATATTATGCTTCTGCAGTAGGCTGAGAGATGCATCCTTGTTTTTTTCTAATCCATGTGACAAGTCTCTTACCCATAAAGAATGCTCCTCCAGTTGTTCTCTTCTGGTCATCAAGATTTCCAGCCCAATTAGTTTCAGTAAACAATTTTAGTTAAAATTTTCCTTCTCTTCTATACCATAAGCCAAATTCCTTAGTATTCTTCAGATATCTTAAGATTCTTTTCACAACAGTCATATGTGATTCCCTGAGGTTAGCAGAAAATCTAGCAACAATTCTTACTGCATGTGCAATATCTAGTCTAGTGTGTACAACATACATGATTTTTCCAATCATTGATCTATACAAAGTCTGATTTACCTCTGTTGTATTGTCTTCCTTTTTTAATTTGCATCTAGTAGCCATCGGTCTTCCAACAGGTTTTGAATCTTCTATCTTGAATATTTTCAGGACCTCTTTGATGTATTTGGACTATGTAATGAAAATACCTTCACTTTGTTGAATGATCTGTAGACCAAGAAAGAACTTGATCTCTCCAAACATAGACATCTCAAACTCTTTGCTCATCTCATCAGCAAATGATTTGCATAGCATATTATTGCCTCCAAATATTATGTCATCAACAAATATTTCAGCAATCAAAGTGTTAGCATCAGTATGTTCTTTTAAATAAATATTATTGTTTTCACTAGTCCTTATGAATCCAATACTTATTACATACGAATGAAGTCATTCATACCAGGTTTTGGGAGCTTTTTTTAATCCATACAAGGATTTTTGAAGTTTACATACCATGTTTTTTCTTGTCTGGATCCACAAACCCTTTTGGTTGTTCAATGTATACCTCTTCTTCAAGTATTCCATTTAGGAATGCTGAATTGACATCCATTTGATATACTTTGAATCCTTTGTATACATCATAAGCAAGTACTATTCTTACTCCTTCTAGCCTAGCAATGGGTGCAAAGGTTTCTCCATAGTCTCTACCTTTCTCTTGTGCATACCCCTTGCATACTAGTCTTGATTTGTTCCTTGTGACTTCTACATTCTCATTCAGCTTGTTCCTAAATATCCATTCAATACCGATGACATTCTTGTCATCTAGTCTTGGCACAAGTGACCATGTTTTGTTCTTCTCAATCTACTCAATCTCATCATTCATAGAACTTATCCATTCTTCATTATCTAGTGTAGCATTGATAGATTTTTGCTCAAACTCACAAATTAAGCAATTTGAGTGTAAACACTTACTTCTTGTTCTTGTACCAACTTTCTTATCTCCTATGATCTGGTCCTCTGGATGGTTCCTTCTTACATATCTTGCAAGTACATGTACATCTCTTTGTGTATCAGCTTGATCTTCATTACCTTGCTCATTAATTTGATCATTATCCTGACCGTCGGTAACAACATTCTAACCGTCAGTTGCAACATTCTATTGTTCTGGCATTAAGCACTCTTGATTGGGTAGAGTTATGGATTCTTCACAATATACAAACTTCTTGTATTCTTCTAGTTCTTTTGTGCTTTCCATCTTATTCTTTTCTACAAATTCATCAATCTTCACATTTGCACTTTAAACTATTTTTTTAGAAGCCTTGATTAGACATTTAAAAGCTTTGCTCTTGGTAGAATACCCTAGAAAAATACCTTCATCACTTTTGGCATCAAGCTTTCCATTTCTATCATCCTTTAAGACATAACATTGACTACCAAATATTTTGAAGTAACTTACATTGAGTGTTTTACCATACCATAGCTCATAAGGTGTCTTCTTTGTGTCCTTCAATTGTACTTTGTTAAGTGTATAAACAACAGTGCTGACATCTTCCCTCTAGAATATTTGGGTGAGTCCTTTCATATCATCAGTGTTCTTGCACAATCAACTATTGATCTGTTCCTTCTCTCAGCAATCTCATTTTGCTGTGGTGTTCTTGGTGTAGAAACCTGTCTTTTTATACCATTTTCATTACAGAAATTAGTGAATTCATCTAATATAAATTATCCTCCTCTATCTAATCTTAAACATTTTAGATCCTTACCACTTTGTTTTTCTACCATAACCTTATACCATTTAAACATCTTGAATGCTTCATATTTTTCTTTTAGAAACATCACTGTCATCATTTTAGAGTAATCATCAACAAAGAGAATAAAATATATGTCTCCATAATAACTCTTTGTCCTCATAGGTCGACATAAATTAGTATGGACTAATTCTAGAATATCATCATATGTATGGGTTTTACTTTTGAAACTAGACTTTGTCATTTTACCTTTTTGAAAATTTTTGCACATGATGTTGTCAGGCTTTGTCATCATCGATAAGCCTCTTACACTTCTTCTTTCGCTTATTTTCATCATGTTGTCAAAATTCACATGACACAATCTTTTATGCCACAACCATATGTATTCATTTCTAGTCATTAATCAAGTGGTGTTAGTATCATTCAGATAGAATAAGTTACCTTTAGTCTGTTCACCAGTACCAATCAATTTTCATGATTTATTGAAGATCTTTGCCTTCTTGTTCTCAAATTCTACTCTATGACCTGAATTATTCAGTTGAGAAACACTCAACAGATTATAATTCAATCCTTTTACCCAATAAGTATTTTCACATTTAATCAGGTTATTCAGCATTATTGTTCCTTTACCTTCAACTGGACAAGGTGTATCATTTCCCACTCTTACTGTACCACCATTATAATATTCAAAAGTGTTAAACTTTTCTTTATCACCGGTCATGTGGTGAGTGCAACCACTATCTATGATCCAGATATCATTCTTACTAACCTTAGATATGAGTGCAGTTTCTTCATACCTTTCATCTTCATCTGAATCATCCTTCACAGCTACAAATACCATCAGGATGTCATCATTAGGTTCAGCGTCAGTATATTCATCTTTGCAAGAAGCTAGGTAGCTAGCCTTCTTTCCTTTATCCTTGTAGTCTTGGGTATCCTTTCTTTCTAATTTTCAGTAACCTCTGTAATCTTTGTTATCACCTCTATCAGATTTCTTCTCAAAAGATCTATCATTACTTCTGTCATCTTTTCTTATGTTAGGACATCTTGTAGCAAAGTGTCCATTCTCTTTACAATTAAAGCATACAAGTGGTAACTTTCCTTTGTATTTGCCTTTGCCTCTCTGTATTCTTCTAGCCATAAGTGCTTCTATATCATCTAGATCTTCTTCTTCACTTTCACTTTCACTATTTCTTCTAGATGTGTGTCTCTAACTGGATTTCCTTATTCTCATAGAAGACTTAAATACAGACTCTAAGTTTGGTAGGATACTATTATCAAAGTTATTCATCTCAAATGAAACCAGTCTACCAATTAAACTATCAATAGTAATAGTATTGTTTGCTAATGCTCTCATTTCTTGAATAGAAGGAACTCCAATAGCATATATAGGCAATAAGGTTCTTAAGATTTTAATTACCACTATTTCTTCTTCAAGTGTACCTACAACACCTCGTATAGAATTGACTACTTCTTTTATTCTTGTGTTGTACTGTGTGATTTTTTCTCCTTCTTTCACTCTGAGAACATCAAACTTTCCTCTAAGGCTTTCTGCCTTGGCTCTTAGAACATTTGTATCACCTCCATGTACAAGCTTCAGTTTGTCCCACATTTTCTTTGCAGTTTTGCACTCCTTGACATCTTCAAATTCAGCATCAGAGAGTGAGGAAGAAAGCTCTATAACCATGCAGTTATGCTCATGCTTCTCTCTCAATTGATCTACTGTCAATACTCCTATAGGAAACACATATTTAGTATCTAAGTATTGAGTAACATCATTACCAATACCTTATAAGTGGAGTATTATCCTACTTTCCCATGAAGCAAAGTTGTCTTTGTTCAACTTGGGCACATCTCATCTATTCATCTTGTGATCTTTACATAGGTATTGAAACCTTCCTTCTAAGCACACAAGCTCTGATACCAATTTTTAGTAATAACTGAGAGGGAGGGGGGGTGAATTAGTGCCCTCAAAATTTTTTCCTTTAATCACTAACCACCAATCAAATACATCTCAGATTATTAAGTCCCTACAAGATGCATGCTATGAAATGCTTATAATAATTAATTGTCTGTCGATTTACCAATCATTCCAGAAATGCATATGCAAAATGTAAAATAGTAAAGTAATAATCATACACATATAACACATGGATTTTAATGTGGAAACCCTATTAAGGGAAAAAACCACTGGGACTGGTACCCTAAATTTTCACTCTTTTGAAGTGAGCCCTGTTAGGAGCCAACCCTGTTAAAGGTTACAAACACACTGTTAGGTGTGACCATGTTAGAGGATTTTATACATAGAGGTTGTCACTTAGTATCGGGCATCTATTTGATACCATCCTTGAATCAGCCTCCTTCTTAGTCTGTCAATCGGCTTTAGGAAAATCTTGCTACCATCCTTGAATCAACCTTCTTCTTAGACTATCAATAGGCTTTATGCTATTTGAATGCTACTTTCATGAATCAACCTTTTTGGCACTCCTTGGGATGTACCTCAATATATAGAAGATTGTTAAGTCCTGCTCTATTAAGAGACTTGATGCTTCAATGGTTAAACTAAAACACAGTGACCTATTTCTAATGCAACTTGAATTGTATATTTTCAGATCTATTTAAGTACATTACCTCTCTGATCAATGTATAAATTCAATTCTTTGTGCTCCACAGTTTCTTCTCTATGATGCTATGCTTCACTATTTGTCAGTTTCTGTAGAATTCTTTAGCTCTCCATCAGCTTGATTGATTAGGATGGTATGAAGTTATCCTTCATCAGTTTATATTTACCATCCTATTTCTATTCACTCCCCTTCCCATGTATGTGATTGCAGAAATGAATTATGCTTGTCTCTTATATAGACATGATATTCACTATTTTTAATTCTTGATTCTTGGCGTGAAAAACAATCCAGCCAATTTGATTTAAAGCTTTAACTCCTGATTTATCTCATAGTTATCTTCTTGCCAACTGTACAAATCTTCTTGAAATCAATTATTTAACTTTGGTCAAATAAACAAATAAAACAACCAGTTAAGTCTATCCTTAAGCTCTACCAGCTAGATATTTTGTCATTTTCTGAACTCTCTGTTATATCGGTCAACTTTGTAGTTAGTCATCGATGATAATTGTCAGTTCCGTCAGTGTGACTCCAATCAGCTTCGAGATCTCTTTTCTTCTAGAAACTCTATTTTCAGCTCATCGGGTATCAGTATGATTTTGCTTCATCGGGAAACACTGTCTTCTTCTTGTCGGGTATCACTGTGAATTTTGTTCTTTGTCTTTACCGATGGTGTGCACTCCATCGTTGTTGTCTGTCACTTTAGTGAATACTTGACTTTTATGCATTTTTGAAAGCATAATCTCTATTCTATTGATTCTCTGAAGTCTTTGGCCTTATGTACGTGGCCGTATAGATGATATCAAGTTGACATCAATGACAATACAACCTATTAATTGAGTTAATGTCTTTCATCATCTTCAACTTAACATTATCAAAAATTCAATTAGTTACATGTCATCATAAGGTGTTAACATCTCAACCCATTAATTGATTTAATTTCTTGCATCATCTTCAACTTAACATTATCAAAAATTCAATTTGTTACATGTCATCATAAGGTGTTAACATCTTATTAGTACAGGGAATTGAAATCTTCACAAAAAGAGGCTATAATATAGAGGAGATACAAAGACTCCAAAAATAAGGAAGCCTTAGGGTTAAAATTTGTTAGTTTCGTTTGAAATGTGAATCCACTACCAAGGTATGTATAAATTTATTTTTCCCTAGGGAAGGATAAGGACCATAATTTTTTTTAATAAAAATAATTAATTTTAAAATTTATTTAGATCTTTTAGAGTAATGAGTTTCAAATGGATGGATTAGTTTGTATTGCAAAACTTGAAGCTCGTGTGATTTTCATACACGCTAAATAAAACATAATTAATTTTAGTTCAAAATGATACGTGAGATATTGTGAGAAGAGATGTTAAAGACCAAAATATGTATATGAATCAACAAAATAGATTAAAAATGGTCAGAAGGCAACAATATTGATTTCTCTTGGTTTAGAAAATCTATATTTGTACCATGTTGATCTATCAAAGAAACCAAATGAAATATTGGATTACCTTAATTTATTATTTCGTTCCCAGGCCTCAAGTGCAAAAATATCCATAAAATAAAAACATTTTGCGGATAAAGATGAAAGAGGGAGACAATATAGTTAAGTTTATCAATACCTTTTATTTTCTTCTTATTAAACTTGAATTTATAAACTCTAAGGCCAATGATGATGTTTCCAAAGCAATCTTACTTAGAACAATGCCTTAAAGTTTTGACCATGTTGTCTTTATAATTAATAAAATAAATCCCTGTTTGGAAATAATAATTTCTTCTCTCATTGATGAAGGAAATAGAGTTGACAATAGTAATTTAATCCATAAAAAAGTTCATTTGTTGCTAATAAAATTTCTAAGAATTAAACATGTAAATAATTCAAATGCTATAATTGTCAGAAAATTGGACATGTGCAATTGAAATGCATTTAATTAGGAAAAGATCTCATCAATGAGAAGTTAAATAAAAATAAATTTTGTACTTTGTCTGAAAGTGAGAAACACTATTGTGGTTGTGTACTAAATACAAAAGACTCACATCACCATGACATTGATGAAATAATTATACTTTTGAGAATAAACAAGATCAAATTGGAGGCTAGAGGCAATGGAGGTAGGAGGTTTTTAATAAACCTAAGATAGATACTTTATCAAGGATGATTTATTAAATGAGAATCATCCTATTTACATCCTTAAAGAAAAGAGGCATCATGGAAATGTATCTCTCTTCAAGGAGCAATAAGGGCCAATATTTCTTGTGGCTACACTTTGGTGCATCACATTTGGTCAGTGATTTTTATGATACATATAGAGGTTTTATGATACATACAGAGGTCACTGGAAACACTCACATGATATGTGGTCTTTTAGAGGAAAGGCATCTCATGTGAAAACTTGTGGTTGTTGTTTTGTACACTAGAGGAGGAATTATTTCAAGAATAATAGAGGATGATTTTGACACACTCAGAGGAGACGAGGACTTCTGAAGGAAAGTTGTATCATTTATAGCACTAGAGAAGGAATTTGACACATTGAGATGAGATGTAGTATTTTAGAGGAAATGTGTCTTATTGCGCATGGAAATTGGGAATAATTTATGCTCTCTCATGTTGTACAAGTTGTTGGAGGTTCTATATCCAGGAGATGTTGGAAAGAGGCATTGCATAGATTCTTTGGTGTTGTCTATAATGCCAAATAAACTCAATTTACACATCCACATTGTAGTAGGAAGGTCCATTTTAAGTAAAAATGTAAATTTGTATAATTTTTGTAATGAAAGACAAGGTAATATTCTATTATAATGTATTTGGTTAGGTGAGCTCTTCTAGGTTTATGTATTTAGTTTCAAATGTAAGGGAAGTATTTTGGATGTCTCAATATTATTTTTCCACATTTTTGAGATCTGGTGTTGGGTAAGTGCACCGAGATGGTGTGCAAAAAAGGGGGTATAAGTGGCCACTTTTTCTAAAATCAGGTAAACCTAAAATTGCAAGAGAAATTTGAGATTCATGTACTCAAAATTAGAAGGTGTGAAAACAAAAAGAATTATAGTGCTCTAAATATGGTTTCTAAAATACTAAAGTTTTTTAAAAATGGATAAGACTAAGAGGTTCAAATGCTATGCGCACAAAAAATGGTTGCTAATTTAAAAAACAACATAAAACATTGTGTCTTGTGTTATCATCAATAAATTTAGAGTTAGAATTAGTATTCTAAAAAATCCTTTTGTAGAAAGGTATCTAGGAGTGAGAGTTATACGTTGTCTATTTTTGTAGTTTTTAGTTGAGTATTTTTTGAAGTGGGAGCATCCTGAAAATCAGATGCCAATTTGTGCGTGAAACATTGCTTACATCAAAATATTAAAAAATACAAATTTCTTTTTGTAAAACTATTAAGAATATAGGGCACACCAATAATATATATATATATATTAATTTGGTCGAGGAGATCAAAATTTATTAAATAATTGGTACACATATGTCTCTAAGAACTATAGAGACACTCGTAAAATAAATTAAACTATAATATGTTAATTTTGTCCAAAAAAAATATAAACATATATGGTTAGAAATCTTAAAAGACATGTGAAATTTTGGTGGTACTTCTACAAATACCTAGTTGATGATATATAAAAATAATGATGAGGAAGTTGATAAACTTTCTTCAAAGAAAAAACACGTGAAAAAGGAGGGAAACAAAGGGAAACAAAGCTTGCAATCCTTTTCAATTCAGATTAGTTGACTTGTGTTGAAAAATATTTTTGTAGATGTGGTTAATTGGTTTTCGCTGATAATTCTATTTTGAAATGGTGGAGCTGAAATTTATAGAGGCATGTGCATGACTATTTTGGTCTGAATTGATATTTAATTCTAAATTTGGATGACTTGGTCAACATGTATCACATTTTCTGATAATGTTTTTGAGCCAACATGGTGCAATCAATTTTTAGGTTGTGGACCTATAAGATTGATTTATTAGGGTTTGAAAATGTAGTGAATGAATGTAATAAGTGTGAAAGGTGGTTATATGAACAATCTTATGTTGGGATTTGAGATTCAAATTTTTATTAGCGAAGAACAATGATACAAGGTAGTTAGAGATAGAGTGTATTTTTTCTGCTTATGTGGAACCATAATTAGGCACTAGTAGATGTTAGTTCAGTAGTTCAAAGTCTCTTATGATCATTGAAATGATGTTGTAAGGTGGTGATCCTTCCATAGGGTTGTAGCCCTTATTGTAATTGAGTAGTGAGCTCTAGGTAATGAGCCTGAATGTATGTCCATTCCCAAATATTTTAAGACATTATTTTTGTAGAATGTTTTCTTGTGGGTGTCATCCCGAAGAGTGTTTCCATGATAAAATCATTGGGTTATGGTATTGTGATTTTTGCTTTATGTTCATGTTTATTAATTTTTATTCTATGGGATAAGTGGTTTATGGATAAGTTTAATAAGGTTAAAATTTTTAGATAACTAATTCACTTCCACCCTCCCCCTCTCAGTGTTCCCTCATTCTAACAATTGGTATCTGAGATTCATCTATTAAAGGCATCCTAATAGGTTGAGGGTGATTCGGGAAGGAATAATAGATTCAGGTTTGCATGAATAACTCATGTTTGAATTAGCTGATCTTGATCATTCTAAAGATGAAGTTGAATAGTTGCAGAGGAATATCATAAAAGAAAAATTTTTAATTAAGACATTGAAATAATATTTGAGGCAAGCCAAGATGAAAAAAAGGGAACTTTGTGAACATTTACAAAAAAAGGATATAGAGAGCTCAGATGATGAGCAGTTAAGTAAGGACATGAAGGAGAAGACTGGAGAATGTGAGAATCTTGAGTATGATAATACTCTGATGAAGCATGAGTTGAAATATATAGTGATAAAGATAGCTAAGGAGATTGAGGATAGGAAGAACAATGAGGATAATATAAGTCAATCCCTAAAGAAAAAATCTAATTAATGCAATAGACTTGTTTCTAATCTATAGGAGTCCAAGGATATTGAGGAAGAACTAAGAGACAAACTTGTGATTCTTAATGACTACATGGAAAATTTCATGATCAAACCTACAAAAATTGATTCATTACATAAAAATAAGAGGAAAAAAATGACAAACATTGTCCTTGATTTGAGAAATGAGAAATCTTGAGATCCGGTTAGGACAAATTTAGATTTGGAAAGAACAAGATAAATAGGATTTTGAAGAAGAAATAAGAGAATAAATTATTATTTCTAAGAGAAGAACTTATGATTGTTAGTAAATACAAGGAAAAGTTCATGATCAGATCTACAAAAATTGATTCATTACTGGAAAATTAGGGGAGCACAAATCGTAAGCATTTTCCTTGATTTGAGAAAGGAGAAAGCTCCAGATCTGGTCAAGACAAACCTAGATCTAAAAAGAACAAGGTAAAGATTGATTCTACAAGACAACCTAATGCTTAAAGGACCAATGGTAAGTGTTATATTTTCAAAAAAATTGATCACAAAGACATGCATTGTATAAATATGATGACTCAAAATGGTACATCTTCTTATAGTCAATGTTTTAAATGAAATAAAAATGGTCATAAGTCAATTCAGTTTAGAAGTGTTGTGAAAAACTCTTTCAACAACAAAGCGACATTAAGTGTCATGCATGCAACAAGTTTAGTCACATTACAAAGTATTTTTTAAAAAAGAAGAAACAAGATGAGCAAAAACAGTGGGAAAATGTATGGTGTATGATTCAAATGCAATAAATCTAGACATATTGCAAGGTATCTAAGGACTAATAATGTGAATACAAGAGGTCTGGGAGAAAGGAAATGAAATAATAAAGGAAATTATAAAGAAAAAGAAAAAATGGAAGTGGAATAAGTTTGAAGGAAGATGAAGCAAACATGGGTGAAGAAGAGAAAGGAGTCCACACAGTTGAAGGGTTTGCACCTGAATTTGGTTTTGAGAATGCCTTTGGAAATTTATCTTAGGCCTTTGGCCTAGGGGGAGATTGCATGAAAATATTATGAAACCCCCTATAGATGTTGATGCCTACAGTTGTCAAGGATACAATAGACAAGCCCTCTAACCATCTTAAGAATATAATCAGTGTAGTAAGTACTCATTTTGAGTCATTTGAGAAATTTTATAAAGTGAAGGTAAGGAAAGAGTCTAATAATAAAAGTTTTAATGAGTTAAAAGGAATAATAGCACATGACAGTCATATTGGACATCGACATTCATGGAATGGGTATGTACAGGATCATGGTATGCTAAAAAGTGGCGATGTGAAAAAGAAGTCATGATTGGTAGACTGATTGAAAAATTGCTATAGCTTTCAAAAGGTAAACAAAATTTCAAATATAATTTACATGTGTCACATTCTATGATTTTTGTGCTAAAAGGAAAAAAATCATTTTTTTTTTCAATTTGATAAAGTTTAAACTAAGTTAAGGTGGTTAGACACTGAAGTTTTTATATTGTGGAAAAGTTGTAGAAGAAAAATATTAATTAATTATTTACTTTGAAAAAAATTACAAAATAATATGCATCACATCCATACATGAGTCTCCTACTCATATCTAGCATCTATTTAAAAATTATTATAATTTGATTGTGTTTAAGGTGGTTAGACATACACCTACTTCATATCTTTTTAACCCTGATTGATAAACTGATTGAAAAATAGCTATAACTTTGAAACAATATAACATTTTTGAAATCTGAAAACATGAGCCACATTCTATGCTTTTCCTACAACGATTAAAAATAATAAAAAATTTATATTTGATGAAGTTTAGACTAAGTTAAGGTCATCAAACACAAGATTTTTTTATCTTTTTGAAAATTTGTAGTACAAAAATCCTATTTAACTATTTACTTGGAAAACAATTACAAAAAAATATGTGTCACTTCCAAACATGAGTCTACTAATTATATCTATAATTTTGTAAAAAAAATATTATCCTTTGATTTTGTTTAAGGTGATTAGGCATACACCTACTTCTTATCTTTTTTCCTGAAATTTTCATACTATTGCATTGAAATTTGAAATTTCACCATATAGATTTTTATTTTAAAAAAGGGCTAGTAGTTTAGAAATTAAATTAAATTTTATATAGATTCTCTTTTTACACATTTTTTTTATATAATATTTCTAACTTGTTCAAATTTTTACCTCAACTTTTCTAACCCTGGTTTTCAGAATTTACATTGCCACTTAAGGGCCTAGTTTGGCATACCATGATCCTGCACATACCTGAATTAAATATTATATAACTAAAGGATGAAACTGAATAAGTCATTTATATCTTTTTTTAAAAATCTCAAAGGAATTGAGAAGTAGAGCAAGGAAATTGTACAACAAGTGAAGCACATTGGTCAATCCTTTGATCCTTTGGAAGCTTCTACTTCAAAACTAGAATGTCAAGTAATCTACCTACTTGACAAGATCAAGAGTTTAGTTCAAGAATGTGATAGAATAATTGGATTTGGGGGAGAACATATGAGTCTGGTTTCTCCTAAACTTCAAACTTTACTTAGTGCAGTGATGGAAGAAAAAGTAGCATTAGCTACTTAAGCTCTAGCTAACTTGAAAGTTGCAGAAGAAAAAGAGTATTTATTCAATGGCCACATATCAGGTTTGAGAAGTCTCAAATAAGGATGAAACACAAATATTTAGCTATTGAATATAATTAGTGCAGAAATTTTAAAGTTGATGTAAGTTAGTAGTTTTTGTGTGTCCATATGTATATGTATATGTATATATATTTTTTGAATCGATTTTTTCATGTGGATCCCTGTCTTTTCCATTTATGTAGAAAGGGGAGAGTAGGGTAGTGAAAAATGAGTGTAAATGTACATTGCACTAGCTAAGGGGGAGTCTTGAAGATTTTTGAAGGATTATTGTTTACAAGTTCAATTTTGACACTAGGTAAGTGTACAAAGATGGAGGACCAAAGAGATGCCAATTATATTTTTTGTCCCCCAAAAATGATAGGATGTACGGACTATTTAAAAGAAACCATAAAAAATAGCAACTTCAAAATGCCATTTTTTTAAATTTCTAACCATGTGTCATGAAGGGTTTAAAGTTGTAGAATAACACACACCATTCTTGGGGCAAATGTTTGGTTGTGGGCTCATTATATTGCATAAAAATTGTCTCCACCATATTGAGGAGTTGAAAAATTCAGAATAAGTAAGTTAATTGACTACCAATGCCTCTTTTTTATTATTGAAATTTAAGTTTAATTTAGGTTTTCAATATAGTTTTTCTCTAAAATCCTCTTTTATTAAAATTTAAGTTTAATTAGGGTTTTAAAATAAATTATGTTTTAATTTCCAAGAAAGAATAATACCTCTTAACAAAACCCTCCCCCATATCCTCATGAATACGTAAGTGAGGAAACTAACGAAGAAAATGTAGCCCAACCTCCTACATCAATCTAGAGACCTCCACCTGAAACACAAGATAATTTGATTAACCAAATAGAAACTAGGAAAAATGAATTAAAATATTTTATTGGGAGGTTGAAATAATGTATTGATACAAATCCTAGAAGGGAAAAACTTAAAAAATCCTTAGAATCAATCTTGAACTACATAGGCTCTGTTAGTAGGCAACTTTATCAATGGTCAAAAAAATGAAATAAGAAAAAAATAATACTATGCAGATAAATTATCATACCAGGATATAAGAAAGATGAAAAAAAAAAACCAAATATGACCTTTGTAAGCTCTTTATGGATCCTAGAACAAATGAAAATCTCAAGTATAGTAGTAGGAGAATTGGTATCCAATGGTGCCACCACAAAGAATTTAAAACAAAATGGCATAGATGGTGGATGGTTTTTTATAGTCCTCCTTGTAACAATCAAGATGTTCCCTTATATTTTTTGAGGAAACTCTATTGTGAGTTTTTCCTCAAGGAGCTCTCGGCTTATTTTGACTTTCTATAATGTCAAGGTAGAGGCAGGGAGTCATCATATGATAGACCAGGAGCACAATGTGACCCTAACATAGTTAAGGTGCCCAATGGAAACCCACATGTCAAGCACATTAGTGTTCCTTCCATTCTGAAGAAACATGTAGTGGTAGACACACTAGGCAGGATTAGTGTTCTAACATAGACTCTAATACAATGTTTACATCCTTTAGTCAAGAGTTAGCATGGTCATTCTTTGAGGACCCATATTTGTTGGTTATGTGGATCCTTATGCACATATGGTAATGTTGACAGATAGGGAGATGATGATAGAATGATGCCTGATGATTTTCTAAATGTGATATTTGGTATTGATACACATGTAAATATTAGCAAGTTCCTTTAATTCATTAGATTATATTTAATTTATATATGAATGGATAACTAAATTAGTATCTAATAATTTTGATCAAAATTTAGGTTCAAAGTGTCGGTGGCAGTGGAAGTGCTCCTTGACCCCCTTTTACATGATGTCATCAAGTCCATATGTATTTAAATAATAAAGCATTACTATTATTACATGTTAGTAGTATGTATATATATGAATGGTTATCTCATAACTTATTATGAATGTGCATTAGTTTACTTTTCACCATGGACATTCACTAAATTATAGAGGTATGTTTATTTGTAGAGAAATGTTTATTTTCATGTTAATCTAATTTAATTGATTATATTTAATTAATAAATGAATAAATAACTAAATTAGTAAAAAAAATTGATCCAAATTCAGAGTCAAGGTGTTCATGGAAGTGGTCACATTCCTTCACTTGCCTTTGTTAACACATTTTTGAGTCCACGCATATATATCTAAAGCATTATAATTATTACAAATGAGTAGTACACTATTATATGAATGGGTATCTTATAACATACCATACATGTGCATTATTTTACTATTGGGCCCTTGACATTGACACCACACATTGAAGGACGTCATGGAACTTTCATGGAGGTATCATTTATTCATTAGTGGGGTTGTTAAAAAATATAGGTATTCTTGATAACTATATAATACTCTTGTTGTTTCATTTTTAGTTGTTGACATTAGATACTCCTCATGTTGTCCATGAGTCTTTGGATCATGGGGTTGCTATTTTTGTAGTGATTTCTGAAGCATTGACTGAGGTATGAAAGAGATTACTTAATTTTAATTGTTGTCTTAATAATTTGTATTAAATTTTTTAATGATAGTCATGCATGTATTTTAACAATTATTTTTATTATTGTTGTAGGGAATTTTTACTCGAGAACATCAACATGTCCCCCTCGTCGATGAACATAGTGACTATTTGTTATTAGTAAGAGAATATTCAATTGTATGTCATCATATAATTCAATTTTGATGTATATTAGTTATTGATGTTTATACTTTTTATTTTATCAGCTAGAGATCCAGAAGAGTCTAGATAGGAGGACATGTAAACATACTCAAAAGACTCCAGCATCAACTACATATCCATCCATGTGACGTTCGAAGGAAGATCATGATTTTTTTATTCCCCTTACGAGAAAGAAATACATTAGTGACATACATTGTATGCTTATGTGGCATTATTGGACCTATTTTTTGTATATTATATATGTGACACGTTCTACATTCATTTAACTTTTAGGAAGCCAATTTAACTATACTGGATATATTACATATATGATATTATTTGACATATTTATATTTCGCTTCATGCCTATGAAAATTTATAGTTCATGTTTTAAGTATATAATTTATGTCTCATGTGTATTGATGTATACTACTTCATGCTTATGTAGATGTTTTATGTTTTATAGATTGGTCATGCCTTATATTGATTGTTTCTACTATACGATTCATACTTTATGGCAATATGTATCATCATTTTATATAGCTTCACTACCACTACTTTCAGCTCAAATGGCTTCTACAGAAGCTCATTCAATGTAAATCAATATATGACTATCTAATGTAATACACTATTCTTTGGTGGATTTCTATCTCATTTTTTGTTAAGAAAGTGGTTGGACAATCTTGTGGTTGATGTAGTTCCATAGGAGTCATTGAAGACACAATTATTTTTAACATGCCTTTAGTAAAATTTTGAATAACCAAGGTCAAAAAATTAACCTTTCAAACACAAGGCTTTAGATAAACTAGGACCTAGGTAGATGATTTTAACATAGAGCATAAAATAATGTAACACTCACCTTAAGGGACACATGGGTACGTTGTGGTTCAGAACTTTTGAATGAGTTATGAAGCCTAAAAAGGTTGTTCCTAGAATTTAATCACCCAATAAAAGGTGTTTGAGACATGGTTTTAGGCCATGAAAAACCATATCAAAGATAGGTAATGTAGCCACTTTCATCTCAAGGACATTGCAATATTTGGCAAGATACTAGATACATTGTTTCCAGTTTTTTAATGAGGTAGAATCTTATGAAGATGAGAAATTCTTATGTGGGCATCTACAAAATGATCCTATAGAATCTAATGGATCATTGATACATCACATGAGCTCTGAGAAATGACCTGGTGCGGAAGCACTTGACTCATGCCAATTATGGCAAATTTCTTAACATTGTAATGTCTTAGTTTTGAAGCATTTCGTGGGACCATGTCAAGAAATGGTTAGTCCCTAAAAAGCATTGTAATGTGTTAAAAAAAATCATAGGAATGTTTTGAAGTGCATATTGGGCAACTAGGTTAGTTTTAATAACTACCTAGAATCTCTTTAATAGAGATGTATGTAACCGAAGAAGAGAGAGGGAATAGTAGAAAGACTAGGAGAGAGAATTGCAAGAAAAAAACACAAAGGGTAGACAAAGGAGTTGGCTCTCTGGCCTTCAGCCAGAGAGCCATGCATGTGATAGGCATTTGTAATTCAGAATAATTCAAGTTTTTGAAGTTCTTGTCATGTTTCTCTCTGTTTCTGGTCTACGTTTTATGCAGTATGTTTCATATTTTAGTTTTCTGTTTATCAAGTCTACATGTATGTTATTACAGATCGGTTACATTATTGTTTAGTTTCCATGCATTTGTTTCTCCACGATCTTGACTCAGGATGTTAGAGTTCACTTTATTTGGCAAAGTATCGATTCAGATAATCGAATGTCCACTCTAAAAATGTATTACAAAATAGTTTCAAGAACCGTTACAAATATTTATTATATCGGTTGAATGCAATGGCTATTGGCATCATGGTGGGGTTGGTTAATTCCTATGTGGCAAGATAGTGCATTTGAAGAAGATAATAGCGAAGATCAATGAGTGCAGGTCCACGTGTGACTCGCTCATTGCAAAGAAAGTGAAGGTGGCAGACATGTATTTTGGAAGATCTAATGGAGAGTTCATTATACTTGATACTCGGTCCTTATTTTGTGAATTCAGCCTGTGAAAGATGGCGAGCATTTGTGTCTGTATGGTCATGGTGGATGGCATGGTTATATTGGGCTGAGAACAGCATGTTTGTTGTGAAAAGTTGGCAACGTAGTATATATTTGTGCATGTCACCAGAACCACTAAGTTGCTGGAAGTAGTAGCTTTGATCTCGGTCCATGAGAGACCGTATGGTAAGGGAAGAAACCATGAAGGTAATGGTCTTTGGAGATGACTGAATGATGTTAGATATCATTCCTATGGTGATGGTCGAAGGATCATGGTATTGGGCACTCGACCACGAAAGGGTGGTGAACACTTCATCATTTCATTGTACGCGGAGATACATGCAAAGTGACAGTTCATTACACTTGGTACTCGGCCTTTGTGAAGAAAGGATGGAAAATGAGATTACAAACTTGCATGGTGACAAGCCGTGTGATGGGATGTGGTCTCTCTTGTTGGGCAGAGACCCAAGAGAGACAATGACCGATTTGAAAGTTGATGAACATGTTTGTATACATATATAGTGATATTATGTAAATCTCGATGGAGATTTAGGAAAATGAAGCAGTCAATGCAGAGGAAGCCAAGAAGAAAGAGATTAAGATTTTCTCTGCATCAGATTGGTATCAGAGCAAGTGAAAGGTTTGGGCAGAATAAAGATTTGTGTTTTAAGTTTGCTAATGAGTTTTGGTTGTAGGTGTATGTCCACTAGCTGCAAGTAGGCAGATATGAATATTTGTCATGGGGGGCCATAGAGATGGTCCAAGGGCCTATGCGAGAGGTCCAGTTGCATGCCAAAATACTTAGGGTGAGGAGGCAAGAAGGACTCCTAAGTGAGGCATATTGGTGGTTGGAGCAGCAGCATTGGAGAGTGGATTGAAGCAGCACCTTGAGTAGCAACCAGCAAGTACTCCAATGATGAGAGTTCGTTGCAGCATTAGAGCGTGCAAAAAAAGTGTGCCTAAGAAGTTTTTCAGCATTTCCATGGGACATGGAAACCTTTCAAGCCTAGGAGTATGGTGCAGAAGCACTCGACTCATGCCAATTATGGCAAATTTCTTAACATTGTAATGTCTTAGTTTTGAAGCATTTCGTGGGACCATGTCAAGAAATGGTTAAATTCCCTAAAAAGCATTGTAATGTGTTAAAAAAATCATAGGAATGTTTTGAAGCGCATATTGGGCAACTAGGTTAGTTTTAATAACTACCTAGAATCTCTTTAATAGAGATGTATGTAATCGAAGAAGAGAGAGGGAATAGTAGAAATACTAGGAGAGAGAATTGAGAGAAGAAAACACAAAGGGTAGACAAAGGATTCGGCTCTCTGGCCTTCAACCAGAGAGCCATGCATGTGATAGGCATTTGTAATTCACAATAATTCAAGTTTTTGAAGTTCTTGTCATGTTTCTATCTGTTTCTGGTCTACATTTTATGCAGTATGTTTCATATTTTAGTTTTCTATTTATCAAGTCTACATGTATGTTATTATAGATCGGTTACATTATTGTTTAGTTGCCATGCATTTGTTTCTCCATAGTCCCGACTTAGGATGTTAGGGTTCACTATATTTGGCAAAGTATCGATTCAGATAATCAAATGCCCACTCTAAAAATGTATTACAAAATAGTTTCAAGAACCGTTACAAATATTTATTATATGGGTTGAATGCAATGGCTATTGGCATCATGGTGGGGTTGGTTAATTCCTACGTGGCAAGATAGTTCATTCGAAGAAGATAAAAGCGAAGATCAATGAGTGCAAGTCCACGTGTGACTCGCTCATTGCAAAGAAAGTGAAGGTGGCGGACATGTATTTTGGAAGATCTAATGGAGAGTTCATTATACTTGATACTCGGTCCTTATTTTGTGAATTTGGCCTATGAAAGATGCTGAGCATTTGTGTCTATATGGTCATGGTGGATGGCATGGTTATATTGGGCTGAGAACAACATGTGTGTTGTGAAAAGTTGGCAACGTAGTATATATTTGTGCATTTCACCAGAACCACTAAGTTGGTGGAAGTAGTAGCTTTGATCTCGGTCCATGAGAGACCATATGGTAAGGGAATAAAAAATGAAGGTAATGGTCTTTGGAGATGACTGAATGATGTTAGATATCATTCCTATGGTGATGGTCGAAGGATCATGGTATTGGGCACTCGACCACGAAAGGGTGGTGAACACTTCATCAGTTCATTGTACGCGGAGATACATGCAAAGTGACAGTTCATTACACTTGGTACTCAGCCTTTGTGAAGAAAGGATGAAAAATGAGATTACAAACTTGCATGGTGACAAGCCGTGGGATGGGATGTGGTCTCTCTTGTTGGGCGGAGACCCAAGAGAGACAATGACCGATTTGAAAGTTGATGAACATGTTTGTATATGTATATGGTGATATTATGTAAATCTCGATGGAGATTTAGGAAAATGAAGCAGTCAATGCAGAGGAAGCCAAGAAGAAAGAGATTAAGATTTTCTCCGCATCATGACCCATAAAATATTTCTAATTTTCATGCTTAGTGCACCTTAAGGGACACTTCGGTCCTGAGTGGTCTGGAACATTCAAGTGACTTGATGATAGAAACAAGTTTGTTCCTAGTGTTTAACCAGCCTAACCCAATTGTTGGAATAGATGATTTAATGTTAGGATGAACCATTTCAAAGATACACATTTTTTCTAATTTCAACTTAATCAAATTGCAAGTTTTAGCAATGACTGAGATTGGGTTTCCAATTTCTAGCCGGCTCGAATCTCCCAGAATGAATAGACGATTTTTTGGGCATCAAAAAAATTATCCTAAAGAACCTCATATATTGTTGATATGTCACATGAGATATGATAAATGGTTTATCAAAGATCGTCAATTTGTGTGCTTAGTGCACCTTAAGGGTCACTTCAGTTTAGAGTGGTCTGGAACATTCGAGTGACATGGGGAACTTAGAAAGGTTCTTCCTAGTGTTTACCTGGACATTAAGATATTTTGGCATAAATGGTATGAGGCCAGGATGAAGCATTTCAAAGATATGCACTATTGTAATTTTCAACTGAGTCACATTACAATCTCTAGAAATGAATGAGATTGGGATGTGAATTTCTAATGGGCTTGAATTTCCCAAAACCTAGAGAGATTTATGTGGGAGTCAGCAACATGATCATATAGCACCTGACGGGTCATCAATACATTGCACAATCTCTAAGAAATGGCCCATCAAAGATTGCCAATTTTTATATTTAGTACACCCTAAGGGTCATTTCGGTCCAAAGTGTTCCAAAATGTTGGGAAGCCAAATAAAGTTATTCCTAGAATTTAACTAGCCAACTAGAGCTTTTGGCATACATAATTAAGGCAAAGAAAAACTGTTTCAAAGATACGCGCTATTTCAACTTTAAACTGAGTCACATTGCAAGTTTTGGAAATGAGTGAGATTGAGTTGGCAATTTCAAACAAGGCCAAATATTCCAATACCAAGAGATAATTTCATGGGAAGTGACAACATGATCTTGTAGCACCTGAAAGATCATTGATACATTACACGAGCTCTGAGAAATGACCCATCAAAGATCATTGATTTTTGTGCTTAGTGCAGCTTTAGGGTCCCTTTTGTTCAGAGTGGTCTAGAATGTTCAAGCGACTTGGAGAGAGAAACAAGGTGATTCCTAGAATTTACCCAACAAACAACACATATTTTTGTAGACAGTTCAAGGCTAGGATGAACAATTTAAAAGATACACACTGTTGCATCTTTCAATTGATTCAAATTCCAATTTTTGACAATGATAGAGATTGGGTTGCCAATTTTAATTAGGCTCAAATCTCTCAAAATTGAGAGATATTTACTTGAGAAAGAACAACACAATATTGTGGCACATGACAAATCATTGATACATTTAACGAGATATGAGAAATTGCTCGTCAAAGGTTGCAAATTTTTTTTCTTATTCCACCTTATGGGCCACTTCAATTTTGAGTGGTTCAAAATGTTTAGGAAGCTTGCAGAGTGGAATGAGGTTATTCCTAGAGTTTACTCATCTAACCAGAGCTATTGGAGAAGACACTTTGAGGTAGGCACAAATTGTTTCAAAGATATATACTATTGCAACTTTCAACTAAGTCACGTTGCAAGTATTCGCAACGACCAAGAGTGGGTTTCCAAATTAAAATAAGCTTGAACTTCCAAAAACCAAGAGAGGTTTATATGGGAAGAGGAAACATAATCTGCTATAACATGGGAGATTGTTGATACATTGTAGGAGTTATAACAAATGTCCCATCAAAGATTGTGAATTTTTTTTCTTAGTGCAAGTTAAGGGTCACTTCGGTCCTAAGTTTTCTGGAATTTTATAGCAACTTGGAGAGATGAAATTGGTTGTTCCTAGTGTTTACCCAACTAACTAAAGCTGGAAGTGCAAATGATTCGAGGCCAGGATGAATCGTTTCAAAGATACATACTTTTACAACTTTCAACTGAGTCACATTGCAATTCTTGCAATGAATGAGATCGGGTTGTTAATTTAAAAGGGAATCCAATCTCCCTAAATTGAGAGAGATTTTGGTGGGCAGCGGAAACATGATATTATAGAACTTGAAAGATCATTGATACATTGCACGAGCTCGGAGAAATGACCAGTCAAAGATCGTTGATTTTTGTGCTTAGTGCACCTAAAGGGTCACTTCGATTTGGAGTAGTTTGGAATGTTGGAATGGCTTGAAGAGCTGAAAAAGGTGGTTCATAGTGTTTACCCAGCCAATTGGAGTTATTGGGGCAGACGGTTTGAGGTTAGGAAAAACCATTTGAATAATATAGAGTGTTTCAACTTTCAACTAAGTCACATTGTTAGTTCTGGCAACGATCGAGATTGGGTTGCCAATTTCAAACAAACTTGAATCCCTCAAACTTAGAGATTTTTGTGGAAAGAAGAAACATGATCTTATATATTCTAAGAAATCATTCGTACATTGTACGAGCTCCAAGAAGTGGCCCATTAGAGATTGCCAATTTTCATGCTTAGTGCACCTTAAGGGTCACTTCGATTTCTAGTGGTCCAAAATGTTTGAGCGACGTGGGGAGAAAAATGAGTTTATTCCTAGTGTTTATCCATCCAATTGGAGTTTTTGGCATAGACATTTCATGACTAGGATGAACCATTTCAAAGATACGCACTATTGCAATTTTCAACTGAGTCATATTGAATGTTCTGGCAATGACCGATATTGGGTTGCCAATTTCAAATAGGTGTTTATCTCCCAAAATGGACAAAGGTATTTGTGGGTGTCGACAACATGATCTTGTAGAACCTAATGGATCATTCATACTTTACAAGAACTCTGAGAAATGACACATCAAAGATCACTAATTTTTGTCCTTAGTGCACTTTAAGGGTCTCTTCAGTTCAAAGTGGTCCAAAATGTTTGAGCTACTTGGGAAGCTAAATGAGGTTGTTACTAGTGTATACCTAGGAAATAAAACTTGTTGACATAGATGGTTCAAGACCAGGATGAAGAATTTCAAAGATACACACTATTGCAACTTTAAATTGAGTCACATTGCAAGTTTTTGCAATGACTGAGATTGGGTTATTAATTTCAAATGAGCTTAAATTTCCCAAAACTGATAGGGGTTTTTCTAGGCAACAAAAAAATGATCTTATATAACCTTATGGATTATTGATACTATGCATGACGTCCAATAAATATCCCATCAAATATCACTAATTTGTGTTCTTAGTGCACATTAAGGGTCCATAGCGGTCTATAACATTCGAGAAACTTGGTTAGAAAAATGAGTTTGTTACTAGAGTTTACTTAGCCAAATGGAGTTTTTTCCATGTATAGTTCAAGGCGATGATGAACCTTTTCAAATATACACACAGTTGCAAATTTGTATAAAGTTATGGTTCAAAAAACCCATAAGAGGGCTATTAGCATATAGGTTATTTGTGAGGAAAATTTGATTTGGTCAAATTATGGATGATTATTGAGGGGTATGACATGTTGGTTGACTTTAATGGACATGTTTTAGTGTTTAGGAGTAATTTAGGGTCAAAAAATGCAAAAGATGCGTAAAGTTTCACAAGTTGTCAACCACAAAAAAATGCAAAAAATGTAAAAATCAGCAAATCAGACACAAATATTCATATTTCTATATTAATGTAACTTTGATTTTTTTAAATATACATATTTTTTTATAGGAAATAAGTTGGAGCCTAATTAATTTTTTTTTAAAGGTGGTGAAGCTACTTAATATATTATTATATTGATATAACTGGTTCAAAGAGCTCCCTGAGAAAAGAACCAAAAATAAAAACTTTGATCATTACTCATTAATACAAAATAGAATATATGAAGTTTGAATAACTAAAAATAAAAAACCCCAACTAGTCATAGTTAGATACAATAGATAGTCGATGATTCCTTAATCCTAAATCTACTAATTATAGAAGCCCTTAGGCATTTTATATGACAAACCCATAGGTATAATTGAAATAATAATTTTAGTATAGGAAATAGGTTGGAGCCTAATAATTTTATTAATGAATAACCTATTTAAAACTCAGCTCACTAGGGGCACCGATAGGAAAGAGTTGAGTGGAGAAAACCTATGATCTTGCCCCAAATATTCAAGAGACACATCATCATTAAATCTTACAAACTTCCCATTATACATACACGGTAGTGCATGAGCAGTTTACAGTCCACCCAATGTGGATGAAGGAATTCCTTCCTATACAAATATGCATGTTATATGTACATGCACTCAAATAATTTTTACATTGCAACATTTTGTATTGATATCCACTTCAATGTACTTGTTGGATCTATCCTAGCCTTTATTGTCTCAATTATTTCCTTGTGGTTTGACTCACAAAACTTCCAAAGATTCTTATTGTTTGGTTTACCTCCATATCTAATCAAGTGGACATTTTATGCAATAGCAAGGTTGGAATAATAAAGAATCTTCATGTATATCTCTAAAACCTTGAATAACCATAACCTGTGGTTATTCATACCATAGATTCTAAGTCATATATGAGTTAAAATCAGTGCTCCTATAGGGTATTCTAATTCTTCACCATTTGCAACCTAGTGATCTAAAAAAGAATTTCCTCAACACAATGAGAAAAAATAATAATTTGTCCTTTCTTCATTGTATTCAAAATCAATAACAACAAAAACATGGCCTTTAATGATAGAATCATAATGAGAAGATTAATGTACTAAATAGTTAGGATAAAGTACTAAATTTAAGATTATTTGTACATTGACAATTTACCTAGTTGCACTAGATTAGAACAATAGTCAAAGTTAATGGATGATTCCATTTGTGTTAGTTGCAGTACTGTTGGGGGATGATATGAGTCAAATAGGATAAAAAAATGTGTACATGATTCATCAACCCACTTCTTTGACTCACACTCATCTGAATCTTCATCTATACATGATGAACAAAAGAACATCATATGTCATGTGTGAATAAAACATTCACCTACTTTATAGATTTTAAAAGAGTGTATCTCACTTGATCCTATCATTATACAATGATCCTCATTTGGTGCAATGTTAGTTTCTTCTATCAACCAAAAACATATACTAACTATAGACTGAACTTCATTACATGGACCCATTGTATCATTACACCAATAGACAATACATCTCTCATATGACAACATTTCTTTCTCTTTGTACTTTAATTCTTCACATGCTAAGGCTCTTTTCACACATGTACCTGCACCATTTTTCTCTCCCTTTCCATGATCAACCTCCATTTAATTTCACATATATTGAATACTAGTGATCTTATGCATCCTTCGCAACCAATAAAATATATGAGAATTCTTCAATTGCAATGCGTAATTCTCTTACCATGTGTTGTGCCAACGATATGATATGGAAATGTTAGCCAAATAACCATAAAATAGATGAAATAAATGTAGACCTTATGGAAAGACATATTGTCAATTAGTGTAAAAAAACTTAAGACATTCTGAGTCGACCCGAGTGACAGTATCACCCGGGTAAACATATGACCTGAGTGATAGTTATGAGGCTGACATAATATATATTGTTATATATCATTTTGTAATTGAAAGCTGACTTTCAGAGTTGTATATTTACATATGATATATATGTAAGACAACTTGTTTTATGAATTATGTAGCAATTTTTGTACGATGAATATATGTGTAGGAGACATGCAAAAATAGATTAACTAAGTGCAGAAGAATTTTGGATAGTAGAGACTTATCTATCACTATCAAGTGATCAGTTACATTCAAAGGATCATTATCAGCAATTACAATTGCACAGAGAAGATCAACAATTGATTCTGATGGAGGGTGCTCCCCTTAATACCACAAACACATAACATAAACAAAGAAACAACAACAATATGCAAGAACAAAAAATTGGCTTCTTATTATCTCAACAAATGTGGAATTACAAACTTTCAGAATTAAAATATGCAAAGCCACATGGGCATTCCCTTACAATATTCTGTAGGACAAAGCCTCGAATTATTACCCAGATCTACTACCCAGAACTATCCTGAACTACCTAAGACAATAATACAGCCTCCCTTATATAGGCAATTTTCCACCGCTTGGGAAGGTTCCAGAATAAGGCCGACCAAACTTAGAATTATTTTATTTTACATTTTATTACTTCATAGTCGGTTCAAGATAACCTTTGAAACCCGAACAGAAATTTTGAAGAAAATTATTTTCTGCCAGTTCAGGTGGCCCAACTTCTGAAGACCATAAGTCATCACTAGTTGACCCGATCGACTATTATAACCCCATTTCAGAAACGCCACGACGCGCTCTACAAGCTTGACCAGCGCAAGCGCTTGTCACCCAAATTTTTGACCTCATCCAGGGCCTCTAAAGCCTTCAAAACTGAGTTCAAAGTTTCTGTACCCTGCTGCCAATACCGAAAATTTTCAATATCTTCCACTATACACTTGATCCCGCAATGAAACTTTACTGGCAGACTTATATGACCAAAATGAACCTCCAAGAAAGAAATCAGATAATTCTGAGCACATACGAAAATTACCAAAAATAGTAACTTTCCATAAATAGCAGCTCTGCACAAAATAGCCCTTGTTGAATATAAAAACAGAAATATTTTTGGGTGATGCAAGATTTCTCTTACACCCAGGATGCTCCTGCATCAGATTCATTCTCATAGGTGGATCAACAAAATCCTTTAACAAGGTGGACCTAATAGTCCTTTCTCTAAATCTCTTAAAAGATTTGCACTACATTTTGTATTGTAATAAATCCTTTAACAAGGTGGACCTAACAAGTCCTTTGTATGATCTTAACAGGGTAGACCATCAGAAGTGGTCATTGTAAGCTTTAACTAGCTAAATTTATACTGCACTACTAAATCTTGTGTGTATCATCCCTACCCTAGTTTTACTTTCTTTGGAAGGTTTTTGGGTAACCAAATAATGTGTTATGAGTTATGTGTTCTTTACTTTCAGTTCTATGCATGTTATATTCAAGGTAATTGTGGATTAAGTTTTATTGGTTCTCTTATCAGAAGTATGACAGCTTGAGAAAAGATCAAAAAGATGAAAACCTATAGACTGGAGAAATCCATTGAGAATGAGAAGATAGATCTTAATGTAGCCATGGATCAGGTTAAGAAACTAAAGGAGCAACTCTCTCCCACTCTCTTTCTAAAATGAAGAAAATAACAAGAAGTACAGATGAATGACAAGAACTATATAGAAGAAATCATTGGAGAAATATGCAAAGACAGAAGCTCAGAATAATTTGATACAGCCATCAAAGACCTACTTGTAAAGAATCTATATTTACATGAAGAAATAGGAAAAATGAAAAGAGAACAAGAAATACATTCAATCAAGATATGAAAAGTCATAGAAAAGAAGAACAAAGAAAAAGATGATAAGAAAAAAGTACAAGAAGATAAAATATTTCTAAATACAAGGCTAGAAGAAAAATACAATGATATTCATCTCCTATCGATTCAGAAAATGGATTTGGTAAATCAACTCAATAACCCAAAACAAGAAGTTATCAATTTGATGATAGAAAATGACAGACTGTAGAGTGAACTCAATACTGGAAAACAAGAAAATGAGAATATTTCACAAACAAGCATAGATCAGACAACATAATTCATACTTAATGGATAGACTAGATTAGGTTATACTGAATAAGGTGAAACCTCTCAACAAGGAGCAAAAAGGAACAGCAAGCCTTCATGCAATCATTGTGGCAAGTTAGGACACACATCAAATAAATGTTGGAGCAATGGAAAGTCAAGGTTCAATGGAAAATGTTATAGTTGCAAAAAACATGAACATAGAGAAAGTGACTACAAAGAGAAAACCAAGTTTGAAGGGAAATGCTACAAGTGTAACAAAAAAGGTCACAAATCCTCCGAGTGCAGTTTGCAAAGAACTAGAATCCTGCTAAACTATTGGCTAAAGCAATTTTGGGTTGGGATTACAACACATGGTACAGATGTTATCATTGTGGTGAACATGGGCAAATTGGTGCAAACTATGTAAAGACTTATTTCATAACAAGAGATCCTAAGAGATGCTATGTATACAAGAAACTCAGACATCTAAGTATAAAGTGTATGAATAGAGAAAAGGTTGATATAGGCTTTGAGAATGGGAAAGTTAAAGTATCTAAAATCAGAACATAGATGAGAAATCAATGGGTAACAAAGTCTCCTAACAATTTAGATCAAAATAATGAAGGATCTACTGACACCCAGAACAACGAATTGGGTTGATCTACCATTACATAATAAATTCAAGGAGATGACTGGAACTATGCATTTCAAGATGTAATACACTAGTTCCAGATAAGATAGTAGTCCAAATCCATATATTGATGCATATAGGACATATCACAAGTACTACCTGAGTCAAATTACAAGTTACACCCGAGCCACTCTAGCTTAACCGAGCTGAGTTAGGCCATATTGGTAATTGAGAAGAATAGCTACACCCGAGCTACGCTGACCAATAGTTACGGCCGAGCTATGCCGACCAATTTTTATGGAGAATTTAATGTATTACCCTAATGGTTAAAACTCTTTTAAATGAAGAGTTAAGAAGGTGATTATGCATAAAGCGTTCAATTCACAATGCATTTAGAGCACTTTGTGATAAAGAGCAAGTTTATACTCTAGATAAAAGTTTGAGCAATTCATCCGAACAAGATATGGCATCCAATTCCAGTAGCAAGGAGAAAAAGGGTTTAGAGATGTTGGTGAAGAATACAGTTTGTGACTCTCCCATGTTCAAATTGTATCCTGCAATTGGTGAAGAAGTAGACCTAATGGGAGCTCACTCTTTGATTCCTCTGAGGGTACTACTAGTAAATGATATTCATATTTTTTATCATTGCAAGCTATAGGAACTTGGAAATGTGGAAATTAATGAAGAATTTGATGCATTATGTGAGAATGAAAATTTGAAGCCTGAGCATAAACACATTGAGACCAAGGGTTTAACACACATCATGCATATGCCAAAGAACTCCTAGGTGAAATGGGTTAGGTATGTTCTCATTCATGTTCATAACATGCAAATATGGTTGGATAAACCAGTAGATATTACAAAGAAAATGATACACCGTATCACTAGATTTCCCATGCTTGACAAACCTAAGGCCACCAAAACCCTAAATAGGGATGATTTGGGAAAAGTGACTCTTGCCGAGTGGGAAAACAGAGGAATGAGACTGAATGGAGTAACTAATAATGAATTAAAGTTTGGAATCCATGTAATTTCTCACAAAATATATAGCTCTAGCTGACCCAACAGTGTTCCGTGTGAAGCTATTGACCTAGCCTACAAAGTTATAAAGAACTAGGTATTTGACCTTGCAGAACTTCAACTCATCCAATTGGGCAAGAATATGGAGAGAATCTGGGTATCAAAGACTAATTCTTGTAAGTTTGGTTCACTCATGATCTGTATACTATTTTATGTTGAAAATTTCTTTCCTTCTAAGGGTAAACTAGTATGGAAGAAGGATAGACCAGTCATATACCAGATCAATGATTATATAGTAGAATTAGGAGATAATTTTCATAGTATCATGGATGGGTACTTTAAAAAATTCAAAAAAAGTATGCAGAGTAGATATAGAATCCCCAAGCAACTAGTTGAGGACTATAAAGATGATATCTATTTCCTAGTCAACTATGACAAAGTCTATATTCAACCAATGAGACCTAGGACTGCATGGGTGAAACCTCTCTCCTCTGAGGTCAATATAGATGATACTAAGAACATCATAGAAGCTCTTGTTAATGAACTTGTTAATCCAAAGGCACCTTACTTTGGAACATATGAGGAAGCAAAAGATAGGATTTCCATAGAAATTGAAATCCCTAATATATTGAAAAGAGGAGAGAAAAGGCTTAACAAATTACAGAAAAATTATGGCAAGGCCTTGGACTCCCCTGCCACCACTAAAGAGGAAGATGTTGAAATAAAGGATATCCAATCTAAGGAAGAAACTAAAGTTGAACCTCCTTGGAAGAAGAGAAAGGCAACACCTAAACAGAAAAAGGCCTCTACCCCTATTCTCACACAAAGAAAGTCCAAGAGTAAACTTAATTTGGGTAAAAATAGTGATGATGAAGCAAAAAAAGATGAAATTGTGGTTTTAAAGAAACCACCACCTTTACTTGAGCAGAAGATTAAGGCACTTATGGAAGGTAGGGAAATGACCTTGGTAAAGTCACTTAACTACTCTTCTTGATTAAAAGAAGAAAATAAGAAAATTGAAGAAGCAATTATTGAGAAGATGGCCAAATAGAAATATGACCCTTCTGAGTTGAAGAGTTCTATTAATGATGATTTATACAAGGCATTCTCAATCCCCTAGTTAGCTGCAATAGGAATGGAAAAGGATATAAGGGAAGAGACACTTAAGCAAGTTATGGCTGCAATGAAGGGCAAAGAAATCAAGGAAACTTTGAAAAGGTATGAAAACAATCGTACACCCAGATTCAAAACATTTTAGATTTTGAACAAGAACATTGAAGATGTATTTAAGCGAGCCACATTAGTGTGGAAAAAATTATTTGAGAAGAAATTTGATGATGATAAAACAAAGATCCCGAGTACAGATCAGGATGATAATACTCTACCTGAGGTACAGATGATTGAAGAGTTAGATGTTGAACAAATAGTAGTTGATGTAATGACATCATTGCCCCAATCTCCAAGTGAAAACATCATACCTCCTAGGAAGGAAAATACTGAAGAACCATCAGACCAAGAAGCAACAAGCTCCAATCAATACTAAGACAAGCATGACCGAGTCACAGAAGGATAATGTAAATGTCTCTACTACGAGTATTGATTCATCAATTCACATTAGTCCAACAATTGGTGCACCATCATCTGATGTAGTAAAGGTCAATGACATAGTAGGACTAAAAATTTATATCAAGGTTGAGGAAAGTAAAAGCGAGGAACTTATTCCGTCCTTGAGTCCCAAGGTAAAGGGAAAGGAAAATTTAATAAACACTGGTGAGATTGATCTTGATGAAGAGATTGTCATTCCAAACTGGGATCAATCTAATCTTTCTGAAGAGAAAATGAAAATTTTGGGTGAGCTATGGATGAAAAGAGCTACACAATAAAAGCTCAAAAGGGAAAGAAAGAGGAATAAGGTACTTACAGACATCAAAATCATATTTATTGATGCTTTACAGATTAAGGTCAATGAGACTAAAACAATATTGGATCAACTTTTTGACATTGTCCAAAAGTTCAATATGGACATGAATGGTCAAGAGAAGCTATAAGAGAAGGCATAGAATAAATTTGAGAACAAGGTTCTTGAGAACATTGCAAAGAAGATTGCAATTGATCAGGTGCAACTAACAGACACCATCACCACTCTTGAAACTGTTGTAGCCAAAGTGGTAGAATTATTTGTAAAGCTGAGTGACTCCTCCAAATTTACCACTCTAATCAAAGATAAGTTAGCAAAGGTTGACAGCTACATGAAGGAAAGTAAAAATATTTTAGCAGCTGACCCGAGCACCGGTTTAGCTCATTTCTTAAAAATAAAAAATCTAACATGTCTTCAGGCTGAATTATTGAAAGAAGAAGAAAGAACTAGAGATTCCCTCATAGGCATACAAATCTAGCTCCTACCCCACATGGAGACCATGAAAAAACATATTGCACATGCCAAGACACTCATACATGACAATAACTTCTCTGTTGCTGAAACTATGGTGGAGTTGTCTAGAGAACTTCAAATTGAATTGCATATATTGAAGATACTACAAGAGAATTGGGACAACACTTTATCTCAAATTATTAATGTACATACTGACTTCCTATCCTACTTTGGGATCACTTTGTAAATACAATTTTGGCATTTTGTCAAAAACAAGGGGGAAAAGGATATCATTGTATAGTATACATAGTGCTTAGTGTGTGTGTATG